>CAJVPP010000037.1:0-58948 GCA_910592005.1 Funneliformis mosseae | reverse complement strand
ACATGTCATATGATCGCAATTTGTTATTGCGGTCATATGACTTTTCTAGCATTAATTCGCGTTTGTAGAGGGTGTGCAGATACTTTTGTCCACCCTCTGTAGTACAAAATTTTTATAGATGTTTAAGATCTGAATTAGAAAAAGATTGAAAATTATCAGAAAGCTATTTATTTAAATGATTAAGCTATTCATCAGTAGCTTCTATAATATTAAGAAATTATTTATTCAGAAGATTTAGCTATTCATTTAGATAGTTAAGCTATTCATTAGCAGGTTTATAATATTAGTAAACCATTCATTCAAATGATTAAGCTATTCATCAGCAGACTCTAAAATACGTCATCATTTTGTTCATCACTTTTATTCACAATTTTTAATTAAACAGGATATACAGAATTCATCTGATTCTGATTTAATTTTTCATTCACATTTGTTAATATTTTTATTATTTTTACTTTTGCATTTTCTAATCGCTTTTACAGTTTACTAAGACATTTTTACTTCACATCATAAATGATAATAAAATAAAATAATCATTATATGAAAAAAGATCACAAATGGTTTATTTTATCAAATGAAGCAAACACGAATTTTAATATTTTTTACAATAAGAATATTAAAAATTATTTTACAAATAAATTTTATGACTTTTTTTAAAAAAAACTTTATTAAAATGTATTTTTTAATTTATTAAACTTTTTAAACTATTTTTTCTTTAAATAATTTTAACATTATTAATTAAACTGTATTTTGTTAACTTTTATTAAAGTGTATTTATTAGATTGTATTTTTAATTTTTTTAAATTGTTTTTAAATTATATATATATTTTTAATTAATTTTTATTTTATGAGGATTTTTAATTATTTTTATGATTTTACTTGTTCTCGACCGTACCCAGTATCACCAACAATTTTTTCACCCCACGTGACTCTTGGCTGGCATTACGGCATTAAGAAATTAACCATGTGACGAATAATTGATGACAAATATGATTTCGCACCCCGAAAAAATTCTAAGTTCTCAGAATAATTATGAAAATAGAAAACGCGGAGGGAGTGACACAGGATGACAAATATTACTTTGATCACGTTGGGGTGAAAAATTTGTTGGTGATACTGGGGAAGATCACAACCGATAACACTCAGGCAAAATATTATTGGCTGATCAATATGCAGGCATTGCATTTGGCTATTGCATAGTAGAATAAAGTCCACAATAATTCGATCGGAAAATAAGAAACTAAAAAATTAAATTTAAAATATACTGTATATACTGTATATCGCGTACATCTAATAAATTTAATTAAAAAAATTCGATCGCTCTGAATAAAAAAAAAAGAAAATTAAAAAAAAAAAAAAAAAATAGCGGAATTTATCTTGAAGAATATTTATTTTTTTTAGCAATGATTTTTTATGTGACTGTCCGAGATCAAAAAATCGCTTTTCCATAAATCGATTAAAATTAGAATAGAAACCGACTAATCATTTTTAAAATCAATTCTATCCCTACGTCCTGTCGCAGTAAGTTATTAAAAATTTTACTAGGTCATTGAAAGACTTCATACATGACTTAATTCAGGAGCGCATTTGGCCAGAATTTAGCGTGTTATTTTGCTAATACTTAATATATAAGATGATGTTTGTCCGGGGGATAATTACGTGATCAATAATCATAAACTAAAGATTTTTATTTAACTCAGAAAAGTAGTCGTTAATCTGCTAATGATACGTTTGAAGAATTTTAGCTATCACCTTACAGGAGATTGATCAAACAGGTTTTTCTTCGTTCGTAGCTTTAAACCATTATAGGATATTTAAATTCAGTGATCCTTTCTTTGAGAATGTCAAAGGAGATGGCTTACAAAGTTATACATTGTTTATTAGTATTACAGCAAAACTAATTTGAACTTCCGTAATTGTTGAAATAGCGGAGGAGAATAATGAAAACGGTACAAGCTAACTAAAAATGCAGCCTAAATTCCTTGTTTTGAAATAAAATGCCAAATATATCTTAAAGGAATATGCGATATTTTTTTGTTTTGGTAAAATGTGACCCTTTTACCACCGACAGTTTGAAAACCTTATTACCGAGCATTGAAAATCATTATTTTTTTTAGAAATGATTGAATGAACCAATTAATAAGTATCACAAAAAAAAAAATAATCTCAATACAAACGAACATTGACTAATTTAAAAGGCTTCATAATTAGATCAGATCGTTTAACCTTCTATTTCTTATATAAATTGTCAATGGCGGACCTGAAATAAAAAATAGTATAACCAACGATTTAAATAATTATTAGTCAATCATTCTACAAATAAAAAATAAAATAAATAAATAAAAAATGAATGCCACATTTTATTTTGCGTACCTTTAGGTCAATATTAAAATTTACATTTTAAAATTCATTAAATCTCCACTTAATTTGGCATTATGTAATAAAGGATGGTCCAATATCGCAAGATATCCGCACGCTAGAACCGAATAGATAATTTACCAATACGGAAAGATACACGCGTTCTTTCATGGCATAAGATTGGGACCCACTTTCATAAATAAAGAAGTATGTCAAAATTTCAACTTTTCAAGATATTTTGGGTCAAAAGTTATTGATACACTATGAAATATGGCCCAACTTAATTGAATTAAAACTCCTTCACAGCATTACCGAAATTTGGAAATTCGATTTTTTGTACCTATAAGATAATCCATTTTAAACTTTAATAATTAATTCCATTGTCAATAAATATATAAATTGAATTAGAATTGTAAAATTTATTAGCAAATTATACAACGTTGTAAATACCTAACTGTAAATTACTATAACACAGATGCCGATCATTGCCGATCATTTCATCATTTTTGAGTTATTGAATGCCGTTGCCAATCAATTTTTCATTTTTGAAAATGCTTTAAACCATATATTTGATCTTTGGATGCAATGTTAAATTCATTATTTTGTTTAAATTCAATTTTCCTTTCAAAAAATGAGTTTTGATTTTGATAACAATCCCTAGGGCAAGCGATCCGCCTCTTTTGTTAAATGAAGGAAATCTTCGATTTGGAATGCATGGTTATACCGGGAGAAATGACATGGAATTGTTTTGTTCTCTTACGTCAAAAATTCAAGAAGGATCTTTTGCTAAAAAGGTTTTACAAAATAATTATGAACTCATCAAAGAATTGATTTTAGAAAAAAGTTCATCCATTTCCATTTCCAATAATAAAGATGTTAGCTATATTTTTAATTAATTGCTTACTTTTGATTATTCAAAGTTAACTTGGTGGGAAATACATCAGTAAAACCAGTAAGGGATCCACCGATAAACATTAACGTTAGCGTGTTTATTTTTAATATTAAATAAAAAAAACTATTCCCGTTAAAAATGCGGGACCCATCATTAAATCTCGGCTGAGATAGTTTTAAATTGTATTTTTAATCATATTACCTTTTTTGTACATTTTCTTGTCATTTGCTAATGGCGTTTGTACAAAAAGAAAAAGGAGGGAGAATCTAGACTTTATCTAACCTTTAAGGGTAAGATAATCATTATTTGAATTAACTTTTTTAAACCTGTCCCGTAAGTCATTTCTTCAATAAAAATATTTTTGATCAAACAAACGCCTATATGCATGCCTCATTCAATGAAATTCCAGATTTAGCTAGGCGGATCAGCTGATAGCATATGGCAAAATTTTCGCAGATCTACCCAGCAATTGGTAGTTGTTGTAAAGTGTAGGCACGTTTTTATGTGAAAAATAATGCGAGATGATATAGCTTACCAAATCTAAAAATTTTTTTATTTATTTATCTCAATGGTTATCCGGGATGAGCTATAGATAGATAAATTTATAGAACTTTGCATCTCAAAACCGGAATCAGTTATCCAACTATATCCACCACCTGACCTAACTGATAAGACAAATTTGTATCAAATAAAATGGGATATTGGTTTTGTTAACTTTGTGCATCTTGACTATTTTAGCTGACCAGTTTCATATTCTTTTCGAAAATATTTGCTTCGAATTTTTAGAACTTTCTTCTAAAATAATGATCCACTCATGAACATACATGATTTTTTTTTTATTTCAAACGTGAATTATCATGAATCAGAAATAAAATATTTAAAAACAAACAATAAAAAAATAATATATCTTAGATAAATGTTGTAAATTTTCCGATTGGATAAACAACATTCATGTCCACATGAGCTACCGTATTAAATTGGAGTATAGGATCCTTTGTACCACTCACTTCGGCTAATGTCATAAGCACAATGATCATATTGTTTTCATTGCATGACAGGACTGACGATTAATGCTTTCCTTTATTATAAAAGCAGTCAGAAATCTTGCAAAAAACCATCGAAAATTTTTAACCTTTTGTAAAAAAGGTCATAAAAGGTACAAATTGATGGTTATTTTAAATTTACGAAAATTTCTTTATACATTTGTTTCAGAATTATATATTAATCATATTACTTTCTATTTTTTACTAGTGACTTTAAAAATGTAGCCAACGAACGAAAATATTTCCTCTCAAACGAACGAAACAATTACTACAGGATATTGTAGAAATAATAAATTTTTTAATTTTCGTTCAAAATCGTTTTCGTTATTATAGAGTTGTTTACATTTTTACCCATCGATTTTCAAAAAAAAAGATTTTATTTCTTTCGAATTTTTTACGTTGTTTGTAACATCATTTCTTTCTTTTCTTCTCGAGTTAATTCTTCTAAAATTTTTCTATCTTAAGAATTATTAAGCTTTTCCTTATAATTTGTTTTTTTTTTAATCCATATCGTATCTCTAACTTCACACATAATACACAGATTTGATGAATCTAAAAATTATGAGAAAATAAATTATGAAAATTACACTACATTTTTGACGAAAAGTTGTCATTTTTTTTTTGATGAACGTTTGATTTATTTTCTCGTAAAAAATTAAATTAAGATGTTTTCTGGTTGAACACTTGTAGAAAATTTTGAGCCTTTACCTTTACAATTTTTTTCTTTACATTGTAACCGACGATGATGTCATCACTTGTCATGAGATTAAACAAATGATCATGAAAGATTTTTATCAATCTGATATCTTGAAACTATTTTTTTCTATTTTAAGAGGACTTAAATAACATCTACCCCTGATCAAATACTCGTTTTTAAGTTGTGTTTTCTAAAAAGAAAATTCTGAAAAAATAATCTAATTAACGATCATCAGTTTCAAGTTTATAAAGGGATTGTATCTACAGGCATATACGGATTTATACAGACCGATAACTCTCACAATCAATATATAACTCATAATTAATATTAAAAAACCGAATAATCGAGCAAAATAACCTTACTGTAAACGATGTTTTGCGAATATATATATAATTTCGATTAAAGGAAAAATATCTCGAATAATAGGGCTACTGTATATAAATAGGTATAATAAAACAAATTGTATGGTAAACAGTTTGTTTCAGAAGATTTTATTTAATCTTACTTATGCTCACATCAGCAATTGTCGGATTACGTAACACTTTTTTTTTCTTTTCAAAAATTTTTTTTTTGTCTTATTCTTTATTTTTTAATGTTATCATTTCATTAAAATTTTTCAAATTTCAAAAATATAATAAATTTTTAGTAAAAAAAAAAATTTTTTAAATTTAATATCCTTGACTTGAAGTCAAATAAAAACTCAGTAGGGACAAAGTTCCAATTGAATAAATTGAAATCTGAGTTCTTTTCACTTCTATATGCTAAATGTTGTGTTTCTGTAAGTGCCCAGCAAATCACCGGTCACCTTAAATAGAAATGATCATCCAAAAAGTTTCGTTTAATCAAACTACTTTTCTTTTTAATTAATAAACTTACAATAAGGTCAAAATTGTAAAATGTACATAAACTTAGGATTTATTATAAAAATTTAACCATGATAAAAAAATATATTTAATGCAAATTTTCATCTATAATTAGACATCGAATTTTTCAGTTTTAATTAAAATATGTGGGTTGATTAAGTAAGCTTGTAGATCAAATTAAAAGCCATAATTAATTACTCAGAGATCGACTCGTTCAGAGAACAATAACAAGTTAAAAAAATAATTTTTTATATTTATGAAATACGAACACTTGTATATTTTTTAGATAATTATGGCTTTTAACAGCATCTACAAGTTTACTTAATGATTCAAAATAAATTAAACTGAAAATTTTGATGCCTAATTATAGCTGAAAATCTGCATTAAATACGCGAAAATTTGGATAAATCCATTATATATATATATTTATAATGATAATGAGTAAATTTTATAATAAATCGTAAGTTATAATACATTTTATTATAATGAACAATTTTATTTAACGTATAATAGAAATAAAAAAAGGTTTGATTAAACGTAACTTTTTGGATGATCATTTCTATTTAAGGTGACCGGTGATTTGTTGCTGGGCATTGTATATTGATGACAAGTCATTTTCGTTTTCACCTTACTGATTAAGAAAGAACTTGCGGTATGAAGGTATGCATAATAATAATATATTGATGTCCAATGGCAAAGGAGATGATGGTGCATAAGAAGGTAGGTAGCATGGAAACTTGATTGTTTTGATTAAAGATTCGTCGTACCTTTGCTTCATCAAAATAGAGGAAGATTATAATTTTTTTCTTAAAAAAAAAAGGAAAGAAAAAATTTTTGGAGAACAAAGCATTTAGCTGCTAATTATTAACATTTTCATACCTTTTAAAGTTTTTTGTAGTATCTATATCAGTTGATGCTCCTCCCACGTTTGTGCATTTACTATTAATAATCTTTATTACTACGCCACCAAATAATAGAAAGTTGAAATTTTCATTATTAGGATTGTAACATAGATTTTGTTTATAATTTCGGATAAATAATATAACTCATTATTTTAAACTCAATGAATTAATAAATTGCAATAAATATTTGTCTAATCTTTTCGTAAGTACATGAATTATATTTAATATTATTATAAAATACGGTCAAAAATATGATACAGGAGACATTTTAAAATTTTTGAAACATCTTTTCGTCTGTGAATTAGCAAATCATAGAAAGTTTCGTTATCAATCAAACTAATTCATTGTAAATTAGTGCTCCGTAATGATCGGGTCGTTGAAGCATATTCGAACTCGAACCCGTTTATAATTACAGAATCCGAATTCGACTCGACCCGATCATGTTCGACTCGGATTCGACTCCTCTCGATTTTTATTTAACGCGGATTCGACTCGAAGATCAAGGTTAATATTAATGCCGAAAATAAAAAAAATCGTCATATAAAGTTTATTTTATTTTAAAATTTATTTTTTTTATTACATTTTTTTCATACACATACAGGCGCGTATTGTATGAGCTTTAAGAACACATTCTTTGGTTGATATTAGATCAGTTCCGCCAGAAAAAAACTCGTTCTACTGGAATTGTATTAGTTAATGTTTAATAATAATAATTTTTTTATCTGTATTGCAAGATAATCTCTAACCATTATACGTTATGGTTAAATGTGGATATTCGGCTTTCATGTAACTATATAATTAAATGAATTAATAGATTAAATAAATTGTATATTTCGCCAAAGAAAAATATCTAGATTTTATGTTCGAGGAGCATTTAAATATAATTCCATCTCATTTGGTTAATTTTTTTTACAAAAATATGATTCATATACATCAATTGATTCCATTTTTTTATCTTCATAAATAACCAAGCTTTAACCGTGAATCAAATACTACAGGAGAGAGAGGAGAATGCTGAATGAATTTGATCCACTCCTTCAAATTATATAATTCATTACTTAAAAACACGTTTAGTCACTTAATGTAAAATGAAAAAAATCAGATCATTATATCATCCGGGGTCACCGGGTCGGGCAAACATGACCCTGAACCCGACGGTGTTATTAAATTAGGACTCGTGTCATAAAAATGGTTAACCCCGACTCGAATTCTCGTCTCGAGTCGGGTTGACCAGGGTTGATTCGATCGGCTTGAAGCACTACCGAAAATATATAGTTTCAAAGTAAGCTATCATTAGATTTTTATTACAAATCAGAAAACTATAATGTGTTACTAAATTATCTGTTCTGTTGTTCGTAGCATTAGAGGTTGAAGTCGGTTAATTTTTAACCAGTTAATTAACCGGTTTAGATGGTTAACCGACCGGTTCTAAGCTCTACGTAACATTATAAACTAAAAGCATGAGAATTCATACAGTTTTTTAAAGTCAAATTCATGTTTCACCGCCAGATCGACATAACAAGGTCGTCCGCAAATCTTGAAAGACATGATTGTCATAGTCTTTCTTTTAACACTCCTTACATATCATTGTGCACAGACTACATTCCATTTTACAATATTCCAAACGAACAAAACAGAATGAGAAAATGATTGACGATTTAAAATGATAATGCAATTATTAGTGATGTATTGCAAGTAAAATAACATTCATAAATATTTGATTTCAGAAATTTTACAATGATTAATGCTTATAGATTTTATGAGTTTGAATTTGCAGTTGGAGTTGTGATGAGCAACAACAAATGAGGATGTCAATTAGACAAGAAAATATACAATATAACAATGCTAATCCCCATGCGTGAATGCCATTTATAAATGTTGATGACGAAAAAATTAATTTACATGCCGGCAGGCCTTTTCGATGTTTCAATGAAGGATTATTGAATCATTTATTGATTTTTCGGAATTTTCCACGTGATATATTGGGTAATTAAATTGATCAGAATATTGAATTATTTATTCAAATTTAGTTTATAAAAATTTCTAATATGTCAGCATTGCAATTAAATTAAATAAAGTTTATATCATCGATTCTTTCGTACTAGTCAAGTTAATAGACTTCGATTACCGCCGCAAATCGAATTATATTTGTTATGTTTTAAAAATTACCAATTTAAATCACCACTTGATGATGTAGATGCAAAGTATTGATCGTCTGTTTATTGATAGACATCCAAATTCTTGATAAAAAACCTGAATCGTATATGTAAACAAGACAAAATAATTAACGGCAGAACAATTTTTGGGCAATTCTTTATGGCTATAAACGGGTGATTCTTATAAAAAATTGCTGCAAATACCAAAGAAACGTTGTGGTCCAAACCACTTCTTAATTCAAATGCACAAGCCTCGTTCAAAAAAGCTCGTTACACAAAATTCGAAGCACCGCCGCCTTACCGCTCGTAAAATTCAAGAGTTAAAGGATTAAAAAAGGGTAGTCTCAACCGTTACAAATTCGTCGAACTCTAAAAAAAATTGGTTTACGTTCGTGTGTTGCCCGTTCTAAACCACTGATTACTGAATATAACAAATACAAAAGATTGACTTGGGCATTGGAACGAAAAGTGCAAAGTTGTATGGTCTGATGAATCAACATTTAGTCAATTTTCACAAGGTCGTAGCTTACGTATGTGGCGTATCCAGAGGAAGTGTTTGACTCTTCTTGTTTAACTGCCACGGTAAAACTCAGTCCCAGTCGAATGATTTAGGGATGCTTTTCATGGCATGGGCTGGGGCCCTTTGTGAACCTGTAACAGGACAAGGACATGCAAAGGTATTGCTACACTGAATATAATAACGCCCGAAATTTCCATAATTCGGCATAAAAATCGCTTTTGATATTTGCAGTTAGTCTTTTGAAGATCATTTGCCAACGCCAGGCCAGGCTTGCCTAATTATTTTTTTTTATAAATACGAGCCGGTCGTTGGCGTTACACGAATCGCCTAAAAAGGAGATTTTGAGAAAAAAGAAATTTTTTCGTCACTCAAAGGCCCATAAATCCGGTTCATACTAATAAAATCACACTAAATTTTTTTTTTTACAATAAACATCGATCCTCCTTTATTAATAACGTCCCGAGCATCGAATACATCATGAAAATGGAATTTTTATAATTATGGCATATTTAAACCTCTTCAAACTTTAATTTAAATAGCTTTACAACATAACTTTGTAGTAAAATGTGGGTCAGTTTTGACTTGAATCATCATAAAATTACTGCGTCTTCAAGTAATTCTTTAAATAAAAATATTATAATTGAAAGAAAAAGAGCATTAAAAAATAATTTAAATAGTTCAAGAAATGATTTGCAAAATTAAATTTTCGAAATCCTGATTATTTTTAATAAAATCTCAAATTTAACAATACCACGTGAATTTTTGTAAAAATGTCGATTACCAATTTTGGCTTATATGCGAACCATAATTTTCTAAAAAGTATAGTACTATTTATAATTATAATTTAAATAAAATAAATTAAGACATTTATTTCTTAGCATTATCATTAGCAATAGTTTTAATTAATATTCTATTTGAAATATAAAACTTAATTACTCGGAGTCGACTAATAATTCAGGTTGTAAATGCATATTATATAAAATTTTAATTGCTTAGATGTTTATAAAATACCATTTTTATGACATGAATTACAAGCTTAGCATACAAAGTTAAGTTTAGTAGGATGTACAAATATAACACCTTTTGGACATGACATATCTCAAGTATGTATATCATAATTTAGTATATTACTTTGACTATTATTTATTATTATAACCTAATTTTTATTTTTATATTTTATTTAAGTTTGAATTTAGACTAAATCTACAGATGCTATAAGTGATTGAAATAATATAATCGCACTTTATCAATCAGAATTTTTAAATCTTTTGCCAGGAAGTATCAAGAATTTAACTAATATTTTCTACAATCATTTACTGAGAGTTTCAAATAAAACAAAAAGGGAGATAATAGAAGGGTATGTATTTTGTCTATAATAACATAAAATTTTACTTATCAAGAATTAAATAAAAAATTAGAGGTAATGTAATATCATTTATTTTATTTTTTCTTAATTATAATTTTTATAATTATATTAAAATAATTTAGTTTATTATTTTCTATACAGGTTTCAAATACTATTATTAATATAGCAAGAAAGTTTAGACAAATAAATAGATATGGATGTCTAATTATTAATAAACCAAAAATATTCTGAGATTCATATTTAACTGAAAAAATGAAAAAAAAATTTGATAATTTTTTTCTGATAAAGCTAATATATTTATGAGCTTCTATAAGATTAAACCTAAAACTGATCTTCTGATATTATATTTACAAGATCAGAAAAAAGCATTGTAGAAAAATTTTCTAAGGAATATCCTAATGTAATAAAAAGAATTACTTTTATGATAAGAATATCAAATGGTCCATTTAAATATCATGAAGATTTAAAGGGATTATATTCAATTTGTTCTCAATTTATTTGCAAAAATTTCAAACAAATTATTTTTTTATATCAAAGATATTGTATATCAAATATAAAATTTTTATTATTTATAATAATAAAAATTAAGTGTAATCTTTATATAAAAAATAATAAAGTATTGCACATGATAATTATATAGATTATTATTTGTTATATGCTTTTGAAACATATACGAAAGGTTATAAAAATCAGTGTACAAATTGTTTACAATTTTACTATATTTTTAATAAATTATATTCTATTTGAAGAATTTGAATTTTTAGATGATCAACAAAAATGGTTTCTTATTATCTGATATATCAAGTATGAAAAATTTACTTAAATGTACAGTTTAATGTAAATTTATATGAATTAAATAGTAAAGGTGCATTGTTAGTAGTAGATTATAAGATATGTATCTTATCAAATATTACATATGAGACAAACAAAGTATAAAGGCTAAACTCTTTATACAGTTTTGATGTATATAAAATTAGAAAATAACTTTAAACTTATCATTACTACTTTTGATTATTGGTCAGCTGATACTACACAAGATGTATAGATTGCTATATCATTACTTTATTCTGTTATTAAATCTTTATTCACAAAATTAAAATAGATTGTAATAATTTTTGATAATAGATCTCATTATCATAATTCTGAGATAATGACTATTATTACATATTAAAAAGATTAGTATTATATTATTGTTCAAAAATAGATTTTTTTTAGAGGTTGAAAGACAAAAATAACTATTGACTCATATCATATATCAGTAAGTAAATAATAATTATTTATTATTGAATATTATTGTTTAACTAAATATTAAATTTGTATAATTTTTTATTTTACAGATAGCATATAATTAAATGATATATCAGACTTAGAAGTAATATTGCTGTTAAAAATAATATTGAAAATGCAATAAATTCTTCATTGTATTACAATTTGTCAAATTGAACCTAATTGAAAAATAACTAAGGTAAGATAAATATATTTCCTAAAATATTTAACTGGTTTGAATAGCAATAGCCTATATAAGATCTATTTTCTAATTATATACTTGCAAGAGCTTTACTAAAAATAAGTGAATAGGTAAAATTTTTGCTAGCTAAAATACAAAACTTATTAAAAAATAATTTTTAAAACCACAACTATATATTAACATACTTTTTAAAATTCAATCTATATGAATAATACCTATACTACATGTAAAAGTTATAATATTATTTGTTTTAATTAATATTAAGTTTTTTAATCAATTATTATAACTTTTTCATTCATTTATTTATAAAAAAAAATACTAAATTATATAGTATTAAGAAATTAAAAGATTTTAACCAGATAAAATATTGCATTTAATAATAATTTAGATCAAAATTCACTTGCAAATCTCTTAAATGATCATTTAAATAATGAAATAATTAAGGTATTAATATCATTAATTTATTATGTAATTAATTGTAAATAAAAACTTTACTTTTTTTATACTTTTACAATAATTTCTAAAGCTCAAGATTATATAATCCTAATTCTTCATTACAAGATTTTTTTTTATCAAAATATATTTACTATTATCAATAATAACTATTATAATATTTTTTTTATTTTTAAGAAATAACTAATTAATTAATTTTTAGTGAATTTGTAGAAAATAACTTTTATTTTTTACTTGAATAGGCATTAAAACAAAATCAAAAATTTGAAACATTAAGTAAAATATGAATAGCAA
Organism: Funneliformis mosseae; assembly: GCA_910592005.1. Lineage (NCBI taxonomy): Eukaryota > Fungi > Glomeromycota > Glomeromycetes > Glomerales > Glomeraceae > Funneliformis > Funneliformis mosseae. The sequence continues at coordinate 45,936 of CAJVPP010000037.1, read as the reverse complement.
AAAGAGTAATATAATTAATGCAAGGATATTTTCTGAGTAATATAAATAGAGATATTAATAGTTAAAGATAAACTAACTTTAAACTGGTTATATAACTGAACTGATTCAGTTAAATTTCAAGATTAAGAATTATGATAAATATTAGTTTTTATTATATAATTTAATATAATTAGACTATCAATTTAACTGATAGTTTAACTGAATTTTTAGCTGCAATTTCAACCATAGTTAATAACTTATTTATTATTATTTATCTAATAAGAATTCAAAAAAGCATTAGTTTTTAAAACTAACAAAATAGAATTTTAATAACAAAATTTTTGTTTTTGTATATTAATTAGTTCTATTATTTATTATAATAATAATAAATTACGAATAAAATAAATTTATAATGTTAAAGTATACTTACTCTTAATCTAATATAAATTATATCTATAATTGTTGATCCTAAACACTGTATAAAGGTAGCAAGCTTTATTTAGGAAAAAATAATTTTTTTAGTGAAATCAGAAAAAAAACTATAAAAAAACTGAATGTGAAATTAAAAGAGGAAATGGAAAAAGAAAAAAAATAATAATAGTTAAAAAGAATGATAATTATAAATTTTAAAAAAAGAAATATTAATAATTAGAGTGATAATTAGATTTTAAAAAGAAAGAATTATGTAAAGGGTTTTCAGTTTACAATAGTGTTTTATTATTAAATTGTAAAGATGAAGAGACATATCTTTATAGTGATCTTTATGAAGAAGAAGGATTAGAAGAATGAGAAGTATTTAAATTTTCTAGTAAAGTAATATACAATTTTAATTTAAAATAAATTTAAAATATTTGAAACTTTAATAACAATACTTATAGCACTTTAATTCAAATTGCCTTTTTTTCTTTTACTCAAGAAACTAAAAAATAAAAAGTTTGAATTTAACTAAATTTTAAAATAAATATCAAATAGAATACATTTTTAAATACTTACCAATTTTTTTTTAAAATAGAATTTTAAATTGCTTTCCATATTTTTTATTAATTTTACTTTACCTTTCTTTTGAATTTCTTTTTGCATAAAGTTCAAATAACTAAAAATATTGATTATTTATAATTTTATTTTATATAATTAGATCATTTGCTTTTTTAATTAGGATTATACTTACTTTACAATTCTTAACCATTTCTTTAAACTTTACACTATAATATCTGTATTAAATTCTTTATTGATTTTTTCCACAACATTTTTTTAAAAAGGTAACTTTAATCTTTTAAAATTGAATTAATATTCTTTGTTTTTGTTTTTCCTTTCATTGATTAATAATTTAACTATATTATCATTCCAATCAATTATATTTAGCATTTGACAAATGGAAAATTTAAAAATTATTAAATTTTTTAACAATTAAAGAAAAAAAAAAAATACTTATAAATTTATATAAAATTATATTAACATATATTTGAAATTTGAAACATTTTCAAATGAGTAATTCTATTTAGTTAAAATTATCTAATTATTGCAAATTTAATCATAATTCTATTTTTACATATTACATATATTCCAATTTATAAAATTATCTAATAATTACAATTTCAATAAAATTATTAAATTTTTACGTAATTTTAAATTTTTATTTTTAGAAGGAAATACAATTTTCAATGATAATATTCTAATAATTACTACTAATTCACCTTTGATTTATTCTTAGTTTTAGAACTAATTAAAATTTCTGATTAATTAACAATTTTTTTTAAATTTACATGATTTAAACTAAAATTTCACAAAACAATCCAATTTTATTATTTTAATTTATATATTTAATAAGACTTTATTTTAAAATAAATTAATTTAATTGTATTAAAATTAATGCTATTAAATTATCATTTTTAGTAAATAATATTAAATTATTATATTTAAACACAAAATGTTAGATTTCAATCATACAATATTAGATTCTCAATCAATATTTTTTCATTTAACATGTCAGACAATGAAAATACTAATATAACTTTGAAGTAATAGAAGACTTAGATTTTGATTTTGATTTTGATAATAATACAAATAAACTATCTGTTTCTGAACAATAAAAGAAAGATACTAAATATTAATAAAAATAAAGAAAAAACTACTTCAGCTATTTGAGAATATATGTATAAAAAAATGATGATATAAATAAAGTTATAGCAATAATTTATAATTTGTGTAAAAAAAAGTATAGTTCTAAAACATTAACATGACTTCTAATAAATCATATATCTAAGAAACATAAATGTAATATTTCAATAAAGCAATAAATATAACTTTATTTTGTTAAAATTTATGATAAATTTGACGCAATAAGAGTTAAAGAATGCACAAATGTCACTATTGATTTTATTGTTAGATCTCAAATACCATTTTCTATTGTAGAAATTTCTTGATTTAAAAAGTTATATAATGTTTTAAATCAAAGATATATTTTACTATTATGTTAATATTTAGAAAAATAAATAATTAATAGATTCACAGATTATCATTCTTTAGTTATAGATGAACTTAAAAATCTCTTAACAAAAGTATCTTTTACTATTGATATTTAGTCTTCAATTATAAATCAAGCTTATCTGAAAGTAACTATTCATTATATTGATGATAAATGAAATATGCAACATTATTTTCTTGATTTAATTCATTTTAAGCATCATCATACTAGCATTAGAATAAAGAAAAATCTTTTTCAATTAATAGACAAAATGAATCTTAATGGAAAAATTCTTTTTCTTACTATGGATAATAATGTATTAATAGTACTTTATAATAAAATATGACAACTGAATTTAAAGAAACTTAGAATGATAAAGAGTTTTAATATTACTGATATATAGCATCTATTTTAAATATCACAATTAATCATAGAATACAATTAAGAATAGAAATTATTGATAAGGTTTGTACATTTATAAATAAAATCTGTTATTCTACTATTTTTTATGATATAATTTACAGTTATTATAAGGTAATAAAAAAGATTATCTTAAACCTGATCTTGATATTACTATATGATAAAATAGCAGTTTTTTAATGTTAGAAAAGTTTAAACAAATGTAATAATAAACAGTTGAAGATATTTATCTTGATGAAAATAAATGAAATCTAGTACAATCAATAATTATCCTATTAAACCAATGTATAAAGTAACAAAAATTCTTTCTTCTAGTTTATATCCAACTATTAATAATATTAGATTAACTTTTACAGGAAGTTTTTGACATATTGAAATATATATTGATGATCACATATTAGAAAAATCTATTATAATAGATTCTATATACAAAAAAATTGATGATTATTAGAAGATACTTGATTTCTTTACAACTATTCTAACTATTCTTAATTCAAGTTCAAAATTACTTATTTTTTTATTTGAAAAATAATGTGATAAAGCAATAAATCAATTTTGTTTAAAAATGCTTATATATATATCATTATAAAATTTAGATAATTTAAATAATATTATAGAAAAAATACAAGTATTAGATCATTTTTTGAAAATTTAATTATGTAATACAAAATGAAACACAACTATTAGAAGGAAAATTAGAAAGATATTAGCTTTACTATTAACACAGTCTGAGTTATTATCTTGATAGCATTAATATACAAACAAATTTCTGATTTTATCAAAAATAGCATATAATTATCTTATCATTCAAGATATTAATGTAAGTGAATAAGTATTTTCAGTTATATTATATACTATAACAAAAGTTTGAAATTGTCTTAATCCTAATATAGCTTGTACTTCTTTATATTTGAAAAGCTGGATAGAATAAAATGCTAGTTCAGTTAATAATAAAATTGTTTGAACTAGTTATTTCTAATTTATAGTATTTTTTAATAATGCTATTTTATTAATAAAATATAATAAATGAATTTATCAACAGATACATTTTTTTAAATAATTATCAAATTTATTTTAAATTTAAATATAAATAAAGATAACAATAGCACTTATTCCATTTTATTTTAAAATAGAAGATTTTTTATAATACAAACTGCAGTTATATTAATTAACTAATAAAAATTCAAATACATAATTAACTATAGTTAGAATCATAGTTATAACTGCAGTATTAACTTCAAATAATAAACCAGAAGTCAGTTCAACTCAAAGTCTAAACTGGTAGTTTTAAACTGAACTGAATTGAGTCAAACTAATAAAATCCCTAATTATAATTGTTATACTACAAAAGAAATGCTAAATAAATTATAAGCTTTAGCTATATTAGAAAAAGAACTTTATGATATTAAACTACCTAAAATACTGACTATTATAAATTGAATTACTCATTATACTGCAGAATATAAAAAAAAATAGCAGAAATAATTTTGCTAAAAATAAATATTTTATAATAAAGAAAATAAAGTAAAATATTATTATTTTTAAAAAAAAAATTTTAGCATTTACATTTTTATTTTTTTGATTCTTATGAGTTATTATATAATAATATTGGTAAATCTACAGATGCTTATAAATAAATTTAAAAAAAAGAATAAATAATTAATTTTTTTTTATATATTTATTAAATATATACTATATTTATAATAATAAATAAATTGTTTAATAAAATAAAAAAAATTTAAAAAAAAATTTTGCATATATTTAAATTACCTGAAACAATTTAATATTTTTTTTATTTCACTTTAATATATTATTTTTTATTGTATCTGCTGATGGGATTAGCATATCTGAAATTAATATTTTATTATCTTTCCAAAATATTTTTTTTTAATATTATAAATAGTTGATTATCATCGATCATCTATTTAATAATGAACTTATGAAAACCTTTTATATAAACTTAAAAAAATTATTTTTAATATTCACATCTTTCCATTTTATGTATTATTTATTAAAATACTTTAAATGAAATTGTTGTATAGTTTACAAATTCATCTAAAGTTCTTTGGATTTTAACCATTAAATTCTTTGCTTTTTTTGAATTTTTATTTAGATGATTACATTATAAATGATATTAAAGATTTATAATTAATTTTTTATAAAAATACTTACGAATATTTAAGAAAATTTTTATTTTTTTTCAAGAATACTTATATGCAGTTTAAACACTTAACCATTTGATGAGTTTTTGCATTTTTATGTTTTTATAGAAGTTCTTTTTCTTCAAAAAGTTCTTTAGTAAAAAGTTCACTTCTTAGAGAAAGGTACTTTCTAAGAGTTATTTTCTCAGTTTTGCTTATTTTTATATACAAATTACAAATAAAGTTAGAAATTAAAAATCACGTAATATAAACATTTTATATTCAAGATCATCAAAATATTTGATTAAATTCAGGTCAACCTAGGTCAAGCAAAGGTATAATCCTAATCTAATGGTCAAGTTGAATATAAGACTTATATCAAATAATGATAAACTTAATTCAGATTTTAAACACGAGTCAGATAAATAACCTGGGTTTAACTTGACCTTTCAGAATACTAAACATTACCAGACTCCTTAACAATACTCTAATATACTAGTATTATAATAACAAATTTACTGATATTACTTAATTTCTTATCTTATTTTAACTGTTTTAATACTAAAATAATGAGCTTACCAATTTTACCTTATTCTTTAACAATACTTAGTTACTATAGAACTCAAATAATAAGCTTACCAATATTACCAACTCCTTAATGATGTTCTATTGCTCTAAAACTTAAATATTAAGTTTACCAACTCTATTTGACTTCTTAACAGAGCTATATTACTCTAAAATTCAAATAACAAACTTACCAATATTGTCAAACTCCTTAAAGAAACTTTATTGTGATAAAATTCAAATAATAAGCTTATTAACATTATCAGATTCCTTAACAAATCTCTTTTGTCTTAAAAATTAAATAACAAATTTACCAACATTATCTAGTTCTTTGACATTTATCTATTGCTCTAAAACACAAATAATAAATTTACCAACATTATCTAACTTTTTAACAATTCTCTTTTGCTTTAAAACTTAATTAAAAAGTTTACCAATATTCTAATATCCTTATTTTATTTTAACTGTTTTAAAACTCAAATAACTAGGTTATCAAATAAATCTAATTTCTTAATGACAATCTATTCTGAATATTTAAAAAATTAATAATCAAATAAAACTATCATATAACTTCTAATACTTTAATAAATTTAACTAAAATTATTACTTTTTCAACTTAAATAATAAATGATCAATTTTAACTTTATTTTTTTTCAAATTATACAAGTATTCTTCTATCAATAAAATTATTTTTCTTGATCAATACTTAAATAATAAATAGATTATCAATTATATCATAACATCAAAAAAAAATTTAATACGTATTTTAGAAGTAAATAATTTTTATAATGTATAGTAACTCGTAGCATTACAAATTTGTAATAATATAGCTTACTTTAAATTTTACATGTTTAATTAATAATAAGAATATTTTAAATCTACTTCAAATATAAGTTTAATTATCATATTTGTATAATTAATGAATTTTGTTTCAAATATTACTCACTAATATATTTTCCATTTCCTATTATTTCATCTATCATTATTTTCTTTACTATTAATAACATAAGAAATTAGATCAATACTTTTCTCAGATTGTTGCAGTATGGATTTATATGTTGAAATACTTTTTTCAGCACTTTTGTGATACTAGCTAAAGATATTTTATTAAAGTTACTGGTTACTATTAGAGTTGAATTTTCTGGAAAAATATTAATATTTTATAATATAATCTAAAAATTGTGATAATTTTATAACATTGAATTAAATTTACATTTAAATATATTAAATTTATTTATCTCATTTAAAATTGATAAATAATTGATATATTAGAATATAATTTACTAAAAAATTATTAATGACTAATGTAAAAGATATTCATTAAAGTATTAACTATTCATAATTAAAAATAAGTCTAGTTAAAAACATCCTAAAAATAGCATTCAATATTATTAGAATATAAATATAACTTACAGTTTGCAATATAATAATCTGAAATTTTTTATTATTAGTACAAAAAAGACACAGTCACATTAATTACTGTCTAATTAATATAAAAATTAAAAAAGCAATTCTTTAACCACTAAAATATTGTAAAATTCTTCAATTTTAACTATTTAATATTTATTATGCTGGTGATGGATAGCATTTTCAATAAAATAATGCAAAGCTTACCTATTAATTTTTGTGATTAATAATGCTCTAATAAATAATTGCTGATTTAAACACAATCAAGAATTTGTAGGCAATTCTTAAAAAGAAAAGTAGAGGAAAAGATTAATGATTGGATTAGAGAAAAAAAATACTTAGTATGGATGCTTTTCAAAGTATAATTTAAAAGGTTTAATACTGGGTTGAGTTACGGTTACTAATGAGTAACTGAGTCTTAAGATCTAGATATTATGTTGTGTTCTTTTTAAGGTCTATAGCATGGTTAAGCTTAAAGATCATTACCTGTCACCTTATAATAAAAAGATTATAATTAGGATGAATAAATAAATACTAAGTAAAACTATTATAAAAACATATTATAAAGAAATTAAATTTGAAAGAAAATAAAACAGTTTATTATAGGAGAAATAATTATCAAATGAAATTTGTATAGAACATTATATAATATGAAATAAAAAAAAGCCAATTTTCATTGAAAATTATTACTTTATTCTACATATAACCTGTGAAAGTAAAAACTATTAATATTGATACTTTAACTAACTCTTGAATCTTGATCTTAACTCTTTAAGGCTTTAATTTCTACTGATATGAGAACTCTTAAATATTTGAGTCAATTAAAAAAAAAATTAAAGTAACAATTAAGAAGTGATTTGAACTATAAAAGTTATATAATAACTCTAGCATTATAATTACTCTAAAACTAAAAATAAAATTTCATTATTAATGATTAGAATGATAGCCTACCTATACATCTTTCTAAAAATTTATTTAATACAAGAACTTCTCAGTATAATTCAAAATACCTTCAAAGGGATTCCCTTTTCATATCCACAATAATAATAAGAGATATTTGCAATAATAATAAGAGAAATTTGCATTTTAATTACTAAGTAAGTAATATCAACTTGTATAATCATCAATAAAAAAAGCATATATTACTAACTATAAAATATTCCATTTAAATTTTTAGAATTATTTTAAGGCGTAATTTTAAAAGTCTTCTTGAAATAATAATCTTATTAGTGTTGTCTCTTTTCTTAGTATTTTTAATTGCTAATTTTTATAATATTATAAAAAGTAATAAAATTTAGAAAAGATAATATTGACAACAATAAAGTATAATGTAAAGTACTTATAATAACAAAAGATCTATTTTCATTATACAATAATAATAAATGTTAGAATATTATTTTTAAACAATTTATTTTCAAGAATTATATTCATAAAAACAAAATCAATATGAAACTTGATATTTAATTCTGAAGTATTGTAATAATCCATTTTTTAAGTATCTAAAAAAGATTCATTAATTCTGAAATTACTTCAATAAATTTTCTTTTCTACATAGAAAAATATTTGGTTATAAATTAATTATAAATAATAAAATAGAAATGAGCATTATTTAATAAATGAAAACTTTCTATTATATGATCTAAACTAATCTGGGAAATAATTTTCTAGATAAGTCTATTATATTAACATATAAATATTGCAATCATATAATAAAACCCTTCGATATGATTCACATTTATTAAGAAATCCAGAGTATTTTTGAAAGGACCTTAAATGAAATCTATTCATATCTGTTATGATATTGAAGATTATTGTTACTTATTACTACAACATCTTATAATATTTCTAAGGTTATAGAAAAATACTTAAATCCTATTTGGTAAAATCAAAACCCTTTGATTTGATAAATTTTGATAAGTTTTGATAGGTTTCAATTTCAATGCTATTCGAAACCTCTGGGATTTGCCTAGCAATTTTTTCAAAAAAGATTATGATATAATATTTGCTTAAGTTTTAGAAATATTAACATATAAAAATATATTGTTCATAAATCCATTTTTTTTTATAGAAAAATGGGTTTAAATAAAGTTTTTAAATGACTGAGTAAAGGAAAATAAAATGTTGAATCCTCTAATCAATAATACGTAGATATTTAGTTTTCAGATTTTGTGATCATATTTCATTCTTTTTGTATTCAACATAGGAAATAATACTATTAAGAAATATCTGCAAAAAAATCTTTATTGTAGGACCTTACTATTTTTTAATGTCATCTGATATTTACTTTTCTTGAAATTGTAGTTTTTGTGATTACTTTGATATATTCTCTCAAAAAATTCTAAATAACAATATTAAATAATAGGTTATAATAATTATAAGTTTTATAATTATAATCAAATGAAATATGGTAATAAAATTTTATATAACCCAAATATATTACTTGATATCACTTCGTGCTAACATTTACATTAGAGGTTTAATCTGTTAAAATCGTTTTAGATTAGTTTAAACCTCTAATTTACATTTTTTCCTGTTCTTTTTTTAAGAAAATAAGTATGTGTATACTATTTTGAATCACTAAAATTTGATTATCAGTGATAAAAAAAAATTTAAAGTAACATATTTTGAATTATTTGATTTCTTTTAGTAAGACAAGAAATTTATACTATAGGTAGGTAAGATCAGCAGATATATTTAATATAAATCAATGAGATCATGTGTAATTATGTTAACATTAAAATTATTACTAATCAATTTTACAAATTTTCATATTTGCAAGTTTTTATGTCAAGTTATACTACCAATGAAGAACAATTCTCAGAAGCTTCAATTGCTTCTTCATATTATAAAAGATCTGTTTTAGTATATGACAAACTGTGGATTATTGATACTTAAAATAATAATGCTACTACCTAATCTAATTATTGATTAACCAAATAAAGCAATGATATTAAATACCTTCTTTGGTAAAGATATGATATAACAAGTTAGATCAAAGTTAATAAGGTTATAACAAGATAGTTAACAAATATTCTTTAACTATCCAGGAATTATACTAATAAATATTGCTTGTTTTTGCTTATCTAGATCAAGCCTAAACCTGAAACCTTATCTCCTGAATACAATCTAGACTGTATATAGCCATTTAACCTTTAAGTAATAAAATATTACAATAAGCTATTGATCATATTAAATCTTGTAAATTGACCTTATGATTTAGAAAGAATAATTGTAAATATAAGAATCTTAAAATTATTTCAAAATTATATGAGCAGAGGTGATTTTAATGAAATATATTACTAATCTAAAAAAGAATATTAGAAAATTCCTTATTCTACAAATGCCTGTCAAATCTAATAAATGAAAAAAATTTCTATAAACAATTATTAGAGGTTAGAACTGATTTTTTTTAACCAGTTAAAATAGATGAATTTAAATCTAATTAAAATTCAATTTCCTGTCAGAATTAAGATTTTTATGATTGCAAATTATTATTTAACTCTAGCCAAATTTATAGTACTGACCAAAGTTAATTTTAACCAGTTAATAAATTTTTTAACTAGTTATTAATCAGTTAAAGAAGTTTCAACCAGTTCTAATTTCTACAATCTATTACCTGTTATAATGTAATCAATAGATTATATTAGTTAACGATATATATTCTAATAATAATGCAATAACAAAAGCAAATTATTAAACTAGAGAATACATCTTCTGAGGATAAGATATAAAACAGAAGTTAACCTTTCTTTCTATATGTTATTCTATATAGTTCAAGAAATCAAATCATTACAAGAAGCCTCGACTACTTGATATTAACAACCTAATAAAAGAAAATTCTATTATGAATAGAATTCTTCACATTCCTACATTAAATATTTTTAGCTCAAAAATAAATTTCAGTATTACAGAGAAAACTTGTTGCTACTTCATATACAACTGTTTATCTCACTTACATATAATTCTTTAATATTGTTATAATTGAATATAATTCTGAACTAAAATCTTTAAATTACTTTTGATATTATAATTAATCTCTTTGATGATTATTTTATCAGGCTGTTACAGTGCTAAGATATTAATGTATCAGGTTATTAAGGTGTCAGATTGTTAAGATTCCAGTATGATAAATGTTAAAAATGCCAGGCTGGTTTAATTATTTTTTTTATATATATTGAGCTAAAAATCCTAAAACAGTTCAATATTAACGCTTGCCTTTTTTTTTTCTGATGTGGCACTACCAGTAACTTTATTAAATTTATATATAAGGAAATACAAAGTAAATCGAAAATAAATCTATGCTAAGTACTAGCTATCCTCCGTAGTTATATTACAAATCCATTTGAATTAACCTATTATTGTCTTTCCCCTCTATCAACTCCACTAAGTACATATTTAATGAAAATTAACATCAGCAAGAAAAGATAAAGAAGATGTTAGTGCCTATCTAAAAATCTGAGAATACATAGCCAAATTTGTTCGCAAGGTGTATTCAAGTCTTTCAGTTAAAAGAGGGGCTTGATGCCTGTCTATGAGATAGGGGTAAACTGACATTTTGTTTATGTTTGTTTTATTTAGTAATGCCTATTGAACGCTCTTTGGTGATTAATAAGTTGCAACAGTCAATGCTTGCCTTTGTAATATTTCTTTGATCTACATTTCTTTGAAATTCTCCTTTTTACACCTTCGTGATAAATTTGATTTTACCATTTTAACTTTATAATTTTCACATTTATAATTTTGTTTATTATTTTATTTTTTTAATTCTAATTTTATTGGTATTTTATTATTCAATTTTATGTAATAATTTTGTAATTTGTACAATTTTAATAAATTAGAATTTATTATTTAAGATTTACTTAGTTTAAAATATTGATATAGCAAAAGTATAAAGTGTTAATATTAAGGTAACACTGATTAATATGATATTATTAAATAATTACTTATTACATTTACTTCATTTTTATTCAATAATTATTTATAAAAACCTACTGTTATATTACAAAATTGTTTATAAATACATAAATAAAAGAACTGAATACAATAATATCTAAAAGCAGGTATTTCTGTTATTTAATTATTTTTATATATTAATGGTAATTTTTTCAGAATTTATATTTCATAATGTTAAATTTATAGTTTAAGATTATTTACCCAATTGATTAGCTTCTTGTATTAATCAAAAGGATTAAGATATCATTAAAAATGATGCTGAAAATATTATCTCCTATCAATTATTGAATGAATTGGAAATGTACATTGATCAATCTACTTTTACTATGATATTCAATATTAAAAAATGGGTAGTACTTGATATTTTCATCATAATTTAAGAGTCCATCAAATTGTAACATCCTTATATACTGTTATCATTCAAAAAATAACTGGCTAAAATATGATCTGTATCTGATCAATCTAGAAAACTGCTTTGTAAACAAATATTAGTCTCTTAAAGAAGGAAATCTTCTTTGAAAATACCTTTTATGCTAAGATCAGATCATCTATTATCTGTCACTAATTTAACTATTTTTTAATTTTAGTTCTTAAGAATATTTGTAATTCTAACTTGACTATTTGCACTTTAAAAATATTATATAATATATATTATTTATAGAATGCTAAATTGAAAGTTTCAGAACCTTGAAATCTTAAATAAATAAATAAAAATAACAATTAACTAATGAATAATCTAATATTTTTTAGTTTGTTTAGAACTTTAAAATATTGTAACAATTAAAGGTACAGTTCCTATCAAAAATAATAGCAATTGGGAATATTACTTCTTATGTAAATTATAGCAACTTCATTATTCCAATTTGGCTTATTATTTATTAAACAAAATTGGATAATGGAATGTTTATATAAAATAAACAATAAAAAAAATAAATTAAAATCCTTTTAAACTTTTTTATTACTTACCAAAATCACAATACTATTAACATTTATTAAAATAAGTCATAAAGTTATATAGTTCTTTTAGAATAAGAATGTATAATATTTAGGCTGATTTTAAAAAAAAATTGAGAAAATATTAAAAATATTAGTTGTACTAAAAAAATTTCAAATGAAAATTTTTTTAATGAAGAAATGTGATAATCTTGATAACTTAATATTTTTTAACTATATCAATAGCATGCTAATTGAATTCAAGCTTGTATTGATGTAAATGAAAGATGCACTACATATTAATTATCTAATAAAATTTATAAATATTGTTTTTATCTTTATTTTAAAAAAAAATTTACCTATATTCAATATAAAATTATATATATAAGGTTAAAAAAACTATTCACTATTACTTTTGATAGAGACTGTAAATCCTAATTATATAGTTATTTTTTATAAAAAAAATTTTCATACTGATCCAAAATTTAGAATCTTTAAATCTTTGATAAAGATAAGTTCTAATGAGTAGAACCTTAGAATAATTTGTCAGTTATTTTAATAAAATCAACTAGTACTTATATTTATTATACTTAACTTTTAGATCAGTTCAAACTTATAGTATTAAATATTTGTATATTTTTTAGAATTGCGAATTTGAACAAACTGAACTTAAGTAATGGAGGCAGTATATTTTTATTTTTTTAATTTAAGTTCTTAGAAATGTTTTTAATGTTTCTATTATTTTTTAGGGAATATAATGAATTTTAGAATGATATTTTAGAGTCTTTTTTAATTGTATCTAAATAATCAGAAATAATACTTGATTTTAGCAATAATGCTATATTATTAAAAAGTTATTTTCTGTTTATTGAAAATTTATTTATAACAAATAAAACCAGAATGAATGCAGAACTTTTAATGATTTAATTAGAAATTTATCAAAAATTAATAACATTATTTTAATTAGTAAATATATATATTTTTTATTGACAGAATTTTAGAATACAAAATAAATTGTTTTAGTTTTTCTAAAATAATAATATTATTAAAAGATCATTAACTAAAAAAAAGACAAAAGGTAAATTTTTAAAAAAATATGCTAACAAAATTATTTATTAGAATTTATATCTAATTCAAGATTTATTAAGCTAATTTAATATTAGATTTTTTTTAAAAAAACTAATAATTTATCTATTAAGATTTATCAATAATTTAGTTTAGCATCCTAAAGGCAAAGAAAACATTACAATAAAATAATTTGTTAAAAAAGAAAGAGAGAGATCCTTGATTACTTCAAGTATAATTTATAATCCAGTAATTTAAAGATTTAAATATCTAGTCTAAGCTGATGAATTATCTAAAGATTTTATTTTTATCCAGATGATAATTGAGCCTTATATAAATAATGATATGATATGACTATCATATCAGGTATAACTTCTTCTTAAGGAAATTATAAAAGTAATAAATCCAAGATTTTTTGTTTTTTGAGAAAAAGAGAAGAAATATGCAAATGATTTTGTTATGAGATAAACTTTTTATTATTTTAGTTTCAGATTTTGTTTCTAAAAAAACTTCATTAATCACTTTAGCTTGAAGAATTTATTAAAGAGAATGTAATAAAACTACCATCGATACCTTATGAATATTTCATGCCTCATCTTCTAAGAAAGCTAAATAAGTTATAATATTAAAAGACCCTCTTTAATCATCCTTCTGATAATATATTATAAGTATTGCAGAATTTTATTACAATATAAAAAGCAATAACTGTCTAAATGTTAAAACAGAATTTCATCTCCTTAGTAATCACCCATAAAGTTAAATTAGCTAAGATGTATAATAGATAAAAAGGTAAAATAGTTTCTATTGTAAAGATTAAATTATAATAGTCAAATATTATATTATGAGATTACTTTATGAGTTAAAAGCCTTATTTCAAGTTATTTTTTAATAGGTATGTTATTTGCTTTTACTGACAATATTTAATATTATTTATTAATCATAAAAAAAATTGTGGTAAAGTCAAATGTTCTATTTGCTTTAAGTAATAATGAAATTTATTTGCTATTTGACAGTATTTTATTTAAAAAAAAAGTACTTGATTTATAGTTATCACTGGTTATAACGAATTTATTTATACTGAAAACTCATTATATTAAACCAAGTGGTGCAGAACTGAATTTTTTTATAATTAACTAGCTGGTATCTGCTGCATTTTAGCAGATTATGAGAATAGAATCAAAATATTATTGTATAGTATTTAAAGATTTTTTATTTACTAAGTTAAAATATAAATATGTTTATTTAATTATAAAATTATATATTTGAATAAATTATAATATATATTTTAGAATATAATTATAGTTGTAAACCAAAACCCTAAATTCATTTTGGCAAAAGTCAAAATATTTCAGAAATTATTTCAATAGTTTTGATGGGTTTCGATGGATTTTGACAGTTTTAAGGGTTTAATAGATTTGATGGGTCTTGAAAGTATCAATATTTTTGATAATAACTTTGCAAATTTGACAGTTTAATAGGTTTATTATAATATAATATAGAATATAAAAATGATTTTTGATTTTTTTGCTTTTTATTTTAAATTAGAACAAAGTTTTCAAAATAATATTCTATTTATTGAACAGGTTTTAATTTAGAAGTACTGATACTTGTTAAAGAATTAAAAAAAATTACTTTATGAAGAAGATGATGATAGAGATTGTAATTTGGTTTATTTTTATATCCAGATTTATTTAAATTTAAAAATCAGATCCAGAATATCAAATCTTTATTTTAAAACTATGCAGATAAAATAAAGTTTTTTAAGTTTAATAAATTATATATCCTGTGAATATCTAGGTTTAAATAAGAATATCAAATTCAGTTTTAACCTTTAGATAATTTTTTTAAATGAAAGTTTATGGTTAAAGTAAAAGAAATTAAGAATATTGCCATAAGTTTAAATGAAATAAATAAATGATATAACTGGACTTGATGATCAATATGTAAATTTTTTGATTTTTTTTTATTTATAAATATATTATATGATATTTTAAAAGAAAGTAATCTTTGCTATATATGATTTGCTCACTCGTTATACAAAATAATAAATTTTTAAATTCAAAAATTTGTATTTTATTATCAGAAGGATTTGATGGATTTTGTCATTCATCGAAAATTTTGTCACATATCAAATCTTTCACAATTTTATCTTTAATAAAAATATTTGGCAAAACATTTCAATGGTTTTAATTTCAATGCCTATCAAAACCTCTGAGTTTTGCTCAGCAATCTTAAATATAATAATTAAAAAAAAGAATTTTATGATATAATATATATAATTTAATTTATTTTATTATATAAAGTTAAGTATTTCATTATATATATATTTCTTATTTAACAGGTTTCACTATTATTCTTATATTTTAATATGAGGTTACTCTTGATAGAGCAGTATAATTGACTATATGAAAAAAAGGTTCAAAAAGATAAATACTAATTTTGTTTAAAGTTTATCCTTGTAATTTATTAATTGTCATTAAAAATGCAAAACATATTGGAAATTAGCTAGTAAGTAATTTTTATTAATTATCAATATTTAATTATACTTTTTACTATAATTTAAATTTAACTAAATTTTTTATTTAAATAAATATATTTTAATAAATTAATAATATAATAGATGGTAAGTTATTTATTAACTATTAGTAATAATATATTTTATTATAATTTAACACAACTAAACTTTTATTTAAAATATAAAATATTATTAAAGAAAGTTAATTATTTTTATTAATTATTAGTATTTAAATTATACTTTTTACTGAATTTAAACTCATTAAATTTTTTATTTAACTAAATTTGATTATTATTAGTAGGTAAGTTATATTTATTGATTATTAGTATTTAATTATATCTTTTATTATATTTTAAAACTCAATTTAATTTTTATTACAATTTAGATTGTTTATTTATTTATTTAATTTTAATTTAATTTTAAAATTTAATAAACCAAGCAATGTTTTTTTATATTTAATCATTTTTTAGAAGATATAATGAATGAGTAGAGAAAGAATAAGATCCTTTTTATATTTTAAATGTAACATGTAGTGTAATTAAACTAGAAAAAGCAAGAGCTTGTTATTGTAATATAAGATATTAATATATATATTTCATTTATTGAATTATAATTATTATTCAAATGATAGGTAATTCTAATACTACTAAAATTCTTATACAATACTCTAATTTTATTATACTAATACCTTTTAGTTGTTCTATATTTAAATATATTAATTCTTTAATACTATATTTATGATCAATAAATTTATTTTCATATTCTAAAAAATTTTCACCTAATGTTTCCAAAAATTCTGCAATTAAATGATTGGTAATTTTATAGTAAATAAATAAGAATACTTATATGTATTATTATAAGGAATATTATATTATAATATTGTATTATAAGGATTATTATATTATATTATATTGTAATATTGTGATGTTATACTATACATATTTAGTGAATTTATATAATTAGGATTTGTTAATGATAGATATGAAATTTATTTAAAGTTTGAAAACTATTGATCAATTGAAGTTTTTTTTTTAGAAATTGATAGTAAATATATTGAAAATGATAATGATTTTGCTAAAGTTATTTTTTTTATTCAGAAATATTTCTATTTGATTTTTTGTCATTTACCTATAAATGAAAATAGAATTAAAAAAATATATTAATTTATAATATATAATTAATTACTATTATTATAAACTTATAATATATAATGCCTATACTTTTAACATTGATTTAGTTAAAAATACATATTTTTTTGGATCATTATCATATATTATTAAACAAATTTCTTTATGATATATATTACATTTAGTTTTAAAATAAATCTCACCTAATATATCTTTTAATTTTTTTTTTTTTTTTTTGTATCTAATATAAAATCTGAAGCAATTTATAAATTTTTTACTTTATAAAAAAAAAATTAATAAATTAATTAATAAATAATTAACTAATAAATTTAAATATTACCAGTTATTGCTTTGATTTTTATTCATAAACAAGTAATGTTTTAAAGGAATAATAATATTTTGTTGATTTACAATTTCATTTTTTCCTTCATTTTTTTTGTCTTTATCATTACTTAAATATTAAATTTATTAAATAATATATAATAATTATAAATAAAAATAGAAAGGAAAATATTTATATTTTTTTAATAAAAATTTTAAATAAAGAACTAGATTCTTCTTTTTTGAACCTGACACATGAATAATAAAAATTTTAAGGATTTCTTCATCAGTGATAACTAAATATAAAACTTTAGCTGCTATTTTATTAATATAATTAAGTATTTCAAAATTAACATCTGTTCATTTATCACTAATCTTATCATTGATGATTTGTAAAATGCTGCTAATAGTTTGTTGATTTTTAAGAATTTAAATTTTGATTCCTTGATTAGTTTTATAATCAGTTTTTAGTTAATTTTATAATTTAATATTTAATATTTTTACAATTAAAATAAAAGTAAAATTTAAGTATTATATTAAGTAAATTTGTATAATAATTATATATAATACCTTATGATTTATTTGTTTGTTTATTTGTGACTAATAATAAATATAAAGTATTAGATATTTAAGAAATAAAAAATTTTAATTATATGCATTATATGCATTATGCATAAAATTTACTGATTATATATTTATCACAAATGCAGTATTTAAAATATTTAGAAAAATTCATTATAATCAGCCACATTACTTCTTTCTATATATAATATTCTATAGAATTTACTTTGTTTAGATAATATTTTTATATCATAAATTTTTTATACTGAAGTAATCATTTAAACATTTATGACCTTTAAAATATATATAACGCTAACATATTTCACATTTATCATATACTATACAAGAATTTAATCATAGTTCATAATTAATAGAAGTGTTTTTATTAAGAGATTTTTCATAAACTATATTTTCAATATTTATTTAATTAAAATAATGAAAATAAATATGTAAAATTATATTTGTGAAAGAATTTTAGTATTTTATAAACAAGTATAATTACTATTTATATTATATTAAATAATAAATGAGTATTAACTCATATAAAAGAAATCAACTATTTAAATACTAAACATTGCAATTTTTAATTTTTAAAAAAAAATAAGGAAGGTACATAAATATGAAAATAACTGTAAAGTATTATAAAATATACATTTATCTATGATTTTTGCATCTGTTAAAGTATTATAAAATATACATTTTATCTGTAATTTTTGCATTTATTAAAGCATTATAAAATATACATTTAATTTGTAATTTTTGCATTTGTTAAAACATTATAAAATATACATTTTTTTCTTATTTTTGTATACATTTTTTTCTACTTTTTTATATTAAGTTTAAGGTTTTTACTTAAGGAAAAAACATATATATTATGCTGAAATTCCATAAAAATTATATATATAAAATTTAAATATTTTTATGGAATTTTTATATCAAATTTTTTATTGGGTAGTTACTTTTATCAGAAAGGTAAACTTAATAAAAATACAAAAAAGATCTTATATTATATCATCAAAATTGATCGATATACTGCATTAGAAAATTAGATTGATTTATCTGATTTGCAGAATTTACCTTATTTATTTGATTTATTTGATTGGCTTATTTTATTAAATTCTTTACAAATTTATTATTTTTATTATTTCTTTTATTTTTATCATTATTATTATTTATTTTATATTTTATAAATTTATTTTATTTTATTTTATAATTATTTATAGCCAAAATTTATTAAAATAGTTAATTTAGTACATAGTAACTAGTTAGCCATAACAAATTAATTTTATATAAATATAATAGCTTTTGCTTAAATTATAAATTAACTCATTTGTAAGTTACAAACTCTTTTGCTAGTTTTAAGTTATTAATAAAGGAATCAATTTAAATCTTTATAAAATTTACTTTTCTCTTTAATGTTATTTCTCATTTAGGATTTGTTGTGATATTATACACTAACTTGTTATGAGTTTATCATTATAAGTTCAATTAAATATATCTTAAATTCTAAAATGAAATAAATTGCTAAGTTGATTTAAGTATAACAAATACCTGTAGAATTAAAGAAAATCTTAAAATCAGAAATTTTAACATATAGAATCAACTGTTATAGCCTTTAACTTAGACATTAAGGTAATTAAAAATGAACTCAGTAACAAAATAGCAATAAAATTAACTTCTAATTTACCAATTATTTTTATCTAAAATTTCAATTGTTATAACACTTACTATGTACTAATGAGTCTAATTGATTATTTATTCTTAATAGTTAAATGACTTAGCAAAAATAATTACAAATTTTGCTAAATATTATAATATTACTTTATTATACATTTTATTAATTGACTTTTATATTAAATTGTAATTTTTATAATTTGAAAAAATTCTTTTTCTATTTAATATTTATAAGATTAATTTTATAATTTTATTTACATTATTGTCTAAAGTATAAGGATAATTAATTTCTACATCAAAGTAATGCAATGTCATTCTGTCTTATATATTAATTAACTAATAGAATTCTGTATAGCTAGTTATATGTGTTTTACAAAATTAATTATTAAAAAATTGGATTTTGATTATAAGTCCTATTATATTTCAGACTAGAATAGTTACCATTCTTTAATTTAAATAAAATTAAAGAAAAAATTTAATATTACAAGTTAAAAGTATAGTATAGTTAAGTAAATAATTTCAATATAATTTATGGCTGCTAAAATATTCATCATCTAAAAATTTAAATCAAAAAAGATGATCTTTTTTATTATATACAAATATATAAAATATATAGTAATATGCAAAAAAATAGTAATTTTAAAATCGTGATAGTTATACAACTATTATTCCAATTGAAATATATAATATATCATTTTAAAGCTAAGAAGTAGTAGATTTTATTTAAAAAAATTTATATAATATTTATTTACCATTTTTCTCAATAATCTTTCTGTTATATTATGATATCAAATCTATAATTACAAAGTTATTTGGTATTTTATTTTCACTTATCATTTATAAACTTTTTAATTTACTAAGGTTTTTTAGCCTATATAATCCCACATTCTTTTAAAATTTTTTAATGGTTTTCAATAAGTTTTAAACTTAGATTATTAAAAGAATAATCCATAATCTTTAAGATATTATTTTTGAAAAATTACTTAGTAAAACTAAATTACTTAATAAAATGACTAAAACACTATTTTGCTAAAGATTTATATATATTTTTACATTTAATTTACAATTTTTTTGAGATTTAGTAATAGTATTATGTAGAATTCTTATTAATTTGTATATTTTAGCAATACTGTATTTTTTTTGTTTACAGAAATTTAACTTATTCAAAATTAAGTTTTTTTTTGCTTTGATGAAATTATTTAAAACTTAATCAATCAACTAAATTTTTTATTAAAATATAGGAAAAGTTTCACTTTGATAATAATATCTATATTATAAGTTTTTATTTACATATTTATTTACATAATAATGATCTGCTATAGTTAAAATTGCCATTTTTTTTTGTATATTACTGTATATGGAAAAATTAGATTTAAGAAAAGTAAAAAAAGTTTAAAAATTTAACAAGTTATTTATTAACTTTGGAATACATTATATTTTCTTAGAAAAAAATAAATATTCTTAAAGATTGTATGTATGCCTTATAACTTGAAAATATGAAATTTGAATGTTATAAAATGATTTAATATAACTTTGAAGCTTTTTATAATATTAAATATTAAATCTTTATATTTTATAAGAGATTATTCAATTATTTAAAAAGAATTTTATTATTTAATTATTAATTAACTTTAATAAATCTGCGCATATTTGTAAGTTTCAAAGTCCTTGAATAATATGTGATGGAATAATTGAAGTTACACTCATTAAAATATATTTGAATCTTTAAATCATTTGATATCGTATTTTGTTCTAAATAAACGTGTTCCGATGGTCTTAAAAAGTATAGTTGTAAAATTTATATAATTTAGTTGAATATTTATTAAATGATAAAATTTATTAAAATGAATTAGATAAATTAGATATAAATTATTTGATAAAATGTGAAACAAATAATTTCCTTATAATATAACATCAATAAAATAATTTTATTGAAAAATAAAAATTTTTATAAACTCTTTTTTTATAATTTTGTTGATAATTTATTTATTTAAAAATTTATAAATGCCATAAAACGAGAATTTACAAAAGTAATATAAAGAATATCATAAAAATATCACAGAATTAATGATGTAGGATATTTCAATTATATTTATACATAAAATTTTCTATATATTTCAAAACTAGCTGAACAACTTTATTTATAACCAAACATGATGTTTAGTATATATACGAGTTTTTATAATTTTCGACGACTTTAAATAATAGAGCGTCAATTATTTAGAATATGCTTAAAAAGTTTCGAAACTTATTTAATAGGCACAATTTATTTCTGTCTTCTTTTTACTATAGTTTATAAAAATGTAGCAACGATCGCTAATATTTTGCGATTTATTATAATGATCGTTTGATTATTAAAGAGCTCCTTCCCTTAAATTTGAGAAAATTTGAGAAAATAATGATAATAAGTCATGATCTAAATTTGCAATATAATTTAATTATGCAAAGAACATAATATGCAATTAGAAGCATTAATTAAATTGCGTGATAGAAAAAGGTTAGTAAAGCCATTTGTTTATTAAAATTAAGCTAATAATCTTTGATTAACTTTATTTTAAAAATTATTATTTTCATTATTCTACAATTTTTATGCTTGGCGCAATGAACCATCAATCAATTGTTGTTTAGTTGAATGCTAAATAGTAAACAAACTAGAAATTTTAGATGAAATTTCAATTATATGTTCAGCACTTTGCTGTCGAATTCATCATATATTTGTCAAGATTCGATTGTTAGTTTTCAAACATAAAATGCAATTTATGAAAAAAATTTGGACAGTTCCCTTTTAAATATCAATAAATAATATATAATTTATTTATAAGTTATACAAATAAAAGCTTAAAAACATATTTTAATCTAACAAATATAATTATCACAAAAAAAGTCATAATGTTTTAATGTGCCATCTTTTTCATGTTGTTCAAGCATTTTCATACTGACATTAAAAGTTTCATCAGATTTAATGAAGATACTTAAATACATTGTAAGAGGAACTGGAGGAATTCGAGCATTCCAATCCACAATAAATTTATCTAGATCACTTGCCAGAAATACCCAATTACTAGCAATCCGAATTTCACACAGAATTTTCGGAGAAGATTTTAACAATATATCATATAATTTTTTAGTATCTTTAAGATTTGGTTTTTGGTATCTATCAATGATTATTTTTTGAAGTTTTTGACAATTTATTAATAAATTATCAAAATTATCAAAATCATTTGTATTGATTCCCAATGACAAAACTTTTATATTTGGACAATATCTGCAAACGGTTTGAATATAATGTCCAGAATATCTTTCATGATATGTTGTATCAAGAACAACCTCCGAAAGTTTCCCTTCAGTATTTTCAATTAATTGTATTACTAATTGAATATTAACCTTTCCCATTGTTAGAACTTCAAGTTGAGAAAATTTTTTAGAAGATAAGATATCCAATCGACGATCTGGATAATTGATGCGGTTGGTAAGTTCCAAAACCTTTAGATTTTTTGTATCTGCAAGAAGTTTCAAAGGCAAGAAAAATCTCAATTGATAAGAAACCTTCAGATGTGTAATTGTATTGACCTTTTTAATCAAAGCATTTCCGATTTCTACGAGGACTTGTTGATTCATAAATATTGCGTCGTTGTTATCAATCATACATTCAATTGACGTTAAATTGTGTTGAACATCAATCAAATTAGCTAATCCAGGGTTATCACTTTGACATTTTCTAATGTGTATACTTCGTAAGAGATGGCAATATGAAGCCAATATGTAAAACAAGGACGAATCATTTCTTGTTTCACAATATAAAACAGTAAGCTTTTTAAATGCATCATGGATATTTACGTGTAAATATATCTGAAAAAAATTGATCTCCTGCGCAAAATTAATATCCAAGGTTTTTATAATTGAGTAATTATTAAACAAAAGCTTATGAATTTCTCTCGAAATAATAATCTCAAAAGGTTTAATCAATTCGATCTGACTTGCTCTATCACTTTCTATGGAACGAAATGGAATCCTAAAGCAATGTTTATTCCATTTCAAATTTACATCATTCCAATCACGCACAAAGGTGTGAAAATTATTCAACAATTTCGTCCTAACACAGCTTAGAATCTTGTTATAATCCAATATTTTGCAATAACTGATGTAATTAAATAAGGGATTTGCATGCGGAGTTGGAAGTGAGACCATTCCTTTACTTTTTAGAAAGTTTCGGGATTGAATTGATAGAAATGAAATAACGACATCAAATAATTTTTCATCGTTGCCGAAGTTCCAAGGACATTTCCATAAGATTGGCATGGCAGTATTACACCAAAGCCTATTTACCAATACACATGAATGAAGTGATTTCCTGTTCAAATCAATTTCATCAATAAAAATGTTATCAGTGTCTAAAAATTCCTCAAAAATTTGATAAAGTATATCTTGATATAGGGTAGACATTTTTTTTTGTTTTAGGTTTAAGATGAGAAAGAAAAATTTGCAAATATTTACCATTTTTATACAAAAAAAAATTTGCGTGATGGATAGAAGCTTGAAATTGGTCACATTGTTACATACGCATGTTTATTATTTTCTTTTTTATTGTGCTTAAACAATAAAATATTTAATTATTTAATCAATTGCATGTTACATGTTTTGTTACATAATATACTTTATGAAACAATTGCATGTTACATGTTTGACTACATATTTCGTTACATAATTTACTGTATGAAATATATAATGATTTTGGAACAAAGAACCATCTTCATCTTATCAATTTTCTTTATCTTTACATCTCCGGTCTTTGTTTCCATTTTGGTATTTATGTTTAAATCTAATTTTTATATAAAGGTCATTCTGAATTTTATCGATTTTTCGCTTATTCTACTTCGGTTAATTGATTCAGGATTTATTAGGATTTATTGTAAAATGGTGACACATTACATCATTCATCAGCTTCCATTTATACTTAGATGCTTGGATATACAGTAATTACTAAGATTCTAAAGGTAAAGTGTTGACACAGCCTCATTTTCCTTCTAAGCAATTCCTTTCATTCGATATAAAAATGGTAAATGTGAAGGGTTACGCAACATTTTGGATGCACAGAAATTTGCAAATCATGCGTCGTTTCGATTCAATCATTTTTGCGGTAAATTTTTGATTTGTTAAATACCAGATGACGTGATGCGATTTTTATTTTAAAGGTATTATTACATCCTCAAAAAGGGTTTATTGACTTTGATGACACAACATTGGGTCTTGAAGAAACCCGGCCCATTTAACTTATAACGGCTAAAATAAAACTTGTTCAACAAACTTCAACCTGGTACAAACATTCTTATAATCCAAAAAAAGAAAATGTTTTTTTCTAAATGTTTTTTGTTCCGTGTGTGCTATGTAAATCTTGCGAATTTTGATGAATTGTGCTATGTAGATCTGTGAATTTTCTGCGGGATTTGATGAACACACGGATATGCCAAGATTAGGTTAGATTGGTGAATCATATCTAGGGAAATGACGGTCATATCTAGTTTCCGCAGTATCACACCAAATTTTCTACCACTTTATTTTCTCAGAGAATTAATAATTTTTGGCTAAATCTATACGCCGGACAAAAATCACAGGGAGATAAAATTCTATTTTGGATATTATGATAATTTGCTATGACTCTTGGCTCGATTTAATAGCAAATAACTTTTGAATCAATACTTATATATTTGCTCTCAATTATTGTATAAAATCAAATTACAAATTCAGATTCCTGTCAAATTCAAATCTTAATGATAAAAATTTATATACAAAATTCTATTTTATTAAAATCCAATACCTTTTTCACAAAAAAATTTTACTGATGAAAAGTTCTAAATTTAATAATATTTTTCTACCTAAAACTGCGCAATTACGAAAAATCGGGTAGGAAATAAAGTAAACGAAGTTACTTATTACAAAAACTTAAAATATTTTCTATTACCATAGTGTTTTGACTTTTGCCATTAGTTAAAATGAATTTTTTTCTCACAATTATTTTCTAGAAAAATCTCACCCCACCGTTTCAAGACAAAGAATTTAATTCGTGTAACAAATCAACTTTATCGAATATAAAATGAAGTATAGTCCTTCGTTAGTATAATCATAATCGGCCTTGATCGTTTGTGATTATACTTTTTTGATAAGAAGGGTCAAACAGTCTGACTATCGAACGTAAGATCAAACTGTTTGGATTGAGTATAAATTAAGTTCAAGGTTTTAATATAAAATACGTAGCACATTTTACCTTTTTTGGTTACATTTTCATATCATTGATGGCTTTCCTTTATGTAATTAAATTACAAGAACAACGAGTAATTCCGAATATTTTTCATTTGTTATTAGCTTTTTATTATTCCATATTGAATAGAATTTTTAATTACATTCGTGAAACAATTTAATTTCATCTGTTTATATTTTGAGAATTCGAAAGAACAAATTCTGGTTTGATAATCTTTTTTTTTTCTTTATCTTTTATTCCATTAAGACATAGCAATTTTTTTTTTATATTATTAATACAAGTTTATTTTGAAAGCGCTTGATTATATTTTGAGAATTCAAAAGAACAAATTCTAGATTTGTTCAATCTTTTTTTCCTTCGTTATCTTGCATAATATCAAATTTCTTTATTTAAATACAAGATTTGTTAGTTTAAAATCAGTGATACAAATTTTACTTTAATAATCGCATGATAAGGTCCGATTTGTAAGCCTATCGTTAATTTGTATGTATTGATTGTATCGGCGTTGAAGCCGTGGTAAATTGACACAGAACCATTTTACTTTGTAACTATCTCTTTTTAGTATTATGAAAATTTTAAATAGGTCACCATTCAGGTCTGTATTACATAATGCATACGAGTTTAGCTAAAAGGGATTTGTATGATTTATAGATTGCGCTTCGTTTTATCAATTTCACACACATCTTACATGTTTAGGATTTATTAACTGCATGATACTTTCATTATTAATTTTTGTGCAATACTTTTATTCTATTTGCTTGTAAGAATGTTTTGAATTTTGTTAAAAATTTTAATATAAATTTTTAATTGACAGATGATTTTTAATAAAAAGAGCACAATTTTATTAATCATTTTAACGATTTAACAATTTTCATGTTTGACAAAGTCTTGTGACATAGAAATAAAAGGGTTTTCTCTAATATAGAAATGTCCTATTACAGATTAACATGATTGAGATTATGAACAAATCATGATAAATTCTACTTTTAATTATCAACGTCATTTCTTGAAATTTAAAATACATTTGGACAAATGACAAGCGACAGCCATTTTGCCATAACCGTCATATATTAATATGTAATCTCATTGTAAACTATCATAATGATTATGCTATTTATAGTAAATTCGTTAAAGGATTACAAGTTAAAGATATTTCATTTGAATTTACGAATTGTTAAGTCCTAGATTCCTTATTAATATAATTTATTATTTGGTTTAATATAAATTTTCCTCATGATGATGAAGAATTAGAAAGAATACGAGGAAAAAGGTGTTGAAAAAGGAACTTTTATATTTCCAAACATAATCCTTGGATAGCTATTGATATTTATTTCGTCATAAAAGTATAATGTTACTTGGAGTAGAATTTTCATTTATGGAATTATTTTTCGACACCTTAACGAATGATTCAGATATTTCATCAGACGACCTATTCTAAGAACAATATTGCTTATATAGCAAACCTCAAATGATCTTTAGCCTGTTTGGCTAGAATTAATGTTGTCCAGAATTCCCCCTCTGCTAAAAATGTGATTGACATTAGATCAAATTAAGTTTGTCTCAGTCCATCGATTGGTATCACTACATTGTGATAGATGAAGTGATTAAAGAATTTAGTTAATCGCAAATAAATAAGAGTATATAACTTTATTGATTCATACTCGAGGTCAATTTATTCATTCGCTTATTATAAAGAAAAACACATATTAGAAAATTCTCTCTAGTAACCCTTTTTTCATTGTCGCCGCGTAAAATAATTAATTAATGGTTAACTATTTTTATTTAATTTTATTTTATTTTATTTTTGCGGAGAACTATATAAACTTAATATTTATTTTTGTTCTAAGAAGTGTGAGAAAACCTCCTTTACATGAATATTATAACTGAAAGACATTAATTATGTTTAATTAAGAAAAAAAATTAATGTGTTTGAAAAACGATTTATTTATTTTTTTTTTTAATTATGGTTAGAAGATTTTAACCTTTAAACTTTAATTTACAAAAAAATAAAGATTGTTTCGGAATGTTATATTTCATTTTCTCTTATTATAATCTGTTAATATATATTTATACAGTATATAATTAACAGAGTATTTATCCATCTCCGAATACCGGAATTTATTTACATGACATTTCTGAATGATATTTATCCCTGTAATGATTCATCTTATCAATATCAACTTAATATAAATCAACTATAATTTTAGTACAAAAACGTATAAAGTTTCATCGTAACATGTAGAAATGTTATCTCTAGTTAGCATTAATTCTCGAGAATATTCCCATAAACTTTAATTGTTCTTCGTATATTTCTTATTTGTCGCAAGTTCTTGATGCTTTATGAATCGATATAATGAGCTATTTTATCAGCCAATTAGTGTTATTAGTATCAAAAAATTTCTTAAATAAAATCTTGAATGAGGTCATTGGGATGTTTCCACGAATCACAATATTCTTGTTATCGTATATCGATTAGATCTTTGTATGATTAACCAATTCATTTAGATTATGAACAGCTGGACCGTATAATCTTAATCTAATTAGAAATAATTGCATAATTTTGAAGTCTCGAATAAACAAATCAAGAATCTAATTTATCACTCATTGCTTCCTACAAAAACAAAGATAATAAATAATGTAAAGATTTATAGTATTTATTTTTTATGAAATAAAACAAATTTTTTTCCATAGGAACGGCTTTAAACTTTTAGTTCTTCACATTCATCGATATATTTTAGAATAACCAAATGAAGACTTGTTTGCATAAATTCAGTTTGTAAGGATATTTATATTTATTCGTATCAGCAAGACACTTTCACAAAAGTTAAAAATAATATCAGATCAACATATATTATTCAAAAGAAATTTTTAAAAAATTTGAGTCACAAAAGTGATTCATAACATTCTAAACCGAAGTATTGATTATTATGATGAATTATTATAACTTGCTTCAATCTTCGATAGAATTTAATTTTTTTGAAAATATTACCAAACGATATTTGCAAAATCAATATTTTAAAAAGTAATCCCGGTTAATTATATCCACAAAATTTATTATATCCAGCATTTGTCTTGAAAAATTTTGTATAACTTTCCCTTTAATAAATTTTCCATATTAACATGCTAATATTTTATTAAATCAATCATCACAAGGCAATCTAAAAGCTATCCAATTAAGAACAATTAATTAAATAAAATCTTCGAAAATTAAAGGAATGTTAATTAGTATTGCGCGTAAAAATAGGTATTGGTCCTAAAAATCACTGAAAGAATATCTGACCCACTCTATCTTTGGAACCGGCCTAAAATATTCGTTGACCGGTAAATTGACCGGTTAAAATTAACTTAGGCCAGTACTATAAATTTGGCCGGAGTTAGAATCATAAAATTTTAATTCTGGCCGGAAAAGAATTTCGGCCGGAGTTAAGTTCACCTATTTTAAACGGTTAAAAAAAACCCCTTTAACCGGATAATATATTTAACCGTATTAACCGGTCCCAATCTTTTCAATGAAATAAAATGAATATCTTTATATTTTAGTAATATCTGTTATAAACTTTATTCTTCTTTACATTCATCAGTTTTAAAGTTACAAATATGTGAAGAGCTATATGTATTATTCATTGTTTGATTTTATTTTATTAAAATAATAAATACTGCGGGATTTTACCAGTTAATGAATTTCATAGGGTGCGCACAAACCATGCGTGGTAAAGATCACGAACTAGTAGAATATGGTGAACCCGTTGTGGTTATTGTTGTTAAATTAATTTATTTTACAAAAACTAATTTTTTTTTTATTTATTTATATAAAAAGTGTTCGCTCAAAAACCAAGTAATTTTGTAAATGATCGGCAGATGCGATAAAAATAATTTCGACCTAGCTAAAATTTGTGATATTTTATTTTTATTTTTATTTTTTATTTACTTAAATACTTAACAATCGTCTATATTAATATAATTTACCCAAGCATTTTTAGCTTGTCCACAAAAGTTTCAAAACAAATGTGATAAAATTAAATATAATATTAATAATACAAATGATCGGCAAGGTGATATAAGCGAATGACCGTCCAAATCATATATGTCGTATCGTCAAGACTTTTACGAAGAGAGACGGCAAATAAATGATCTAAAAATTTTATAGGGAGATTCTATAAATGATGTGATTTTTTTATTATGTTACAATAAACCATTTTAGAAAATGATTTGCTTTAATATTAATTACTTTATTTTATAACGCTAATAAATTATAATAAAACCGGAGGTTCGGATATAATAATAAAAACAGTTTTTTTTTTGTATTGACAAATTTAGTATCTGGTTTTAAGAACGGGGAAAACTGGATTTAAATCCGAAGAACTAAAACCGGTTCCACTTCTAACTCAGGGGAAATCTGGAAATCAATTTAAGGATTATCTTTTTTTTTGTTACGGATCGACATTTCTTCCACTTTTAGCGAAGAATCGAAATCAAAAAAAAAAAACGCCATTTTTTAAAAAATATTTGTTTATATTACCTCCTCCTTTTTTTTATTTCACATATTCTTTTTTGTATCATGCAGATTTCATGTTGATACTGTCTTGCTTAATACTTTATTAATGTTAGCAGCAAAGATTCAATTAAATTTCAGAAATTAGAACATAAAAATTTCTTCTTTAATATTACAAAAGATTACATTATGTAGATGCTGAGGGAATTATTCAAAGGATTCTCCAACCAAGGTCCGAATATATGAACTTAAAAATGTATTGATCGACATCATGACACATTACAACTGTTTCATATCAACGGAGGGTTTTAACACATGGGTCTGTTAAAAAAAATATTCTGCTTGAATTACATATATTTTTAAAATAGAAGGGAAAGTTATAGTAGGCGCGACATTTAAATTAATTAAACTCTCATAGTTACAATACAAACAAATGAATCAATTTAAAATACAACAGTATATTTATCAAATTCATTAAATACACGTCCGATTTTTTTTGATCTACTTATACCCTTCCTTAAAATTTTTTTCTTTACGAAAATTTGTTTCTACTATCGCTCTATTATTCACGTTGCATCTAACTGGTTCTCTTTGAAAATTTATTCATTTACTTCCAATATTTACCAATTATATTATGTTATTCACGAAAGCATTATCTTTTTCTTTAACGATATGTATATTAAAACTTCCCTTTGTAATGACAAGTACCAATGTATCAACCAAAGATCAAACAAATAATGAATCTATATCACTTCAGCATAATGGAGCATTTGAAAACTGTAATTTTTCTGTCGTTATTACAGGTTTAATTTTCGGGCATATCGATTTAATAGTTTGTTCTCTTGTGGTATGTTATCAAACATCATGTTAATTCGCCGTAACATAATGTAACGTTGCATGTACTTACTTTTCTAGATTTTCTCTGCATATACGAAATGGCGCACGAGTTCTTTATCAATGTCAAGCCGAGTTCCTTTATATCTCAGTATTTCAGATATATTCCAATGTAATTAAAATTATAAATCTATATTCATATCGTTATTATCATTCAATTAATTTCTCATTTCTTTATTAGATTTAGTGTTTATGCCAAACTTTTTTTATTCGTTAATATATCATGAGATATTTCCTGAAACCACTTGTAAAATATTCGCCTACCTCTTCTTCCTCCAAATAAATATCAATATGATTTTAATTTCCGGCATTGCAATTGTTACTTATCTGGTAAGAAATTTTGGTGAAGATTAATTTATTATTTTTTTTTTGAATGCACAAAATTATATATTAACTCGCCTCGCGATATTTAGAGCGTCGTTAAAAGCCAAAGTTATGAATTTGGACCGCTGGACTGGTATGCTTTATTATTTAAAATAACATGATGGTTTAATGTATATATCTATAAATCTATATATTTAAATATTTTATCTCAATAGGAAATTTATTACCTGTATTTTGGTAATTTCGTTGTTACTTTCGACCCTATCTATCCCATCGTTAGGCTCAACGAAATTTTGGTGCTTAACGTCAACAACCACGCATAATACGATAAATATATCGTTAATTGGTGTAATCGTTATTTTCGCAGTAACTTTCATGATAACATGTTACTGCTATTATAAAACCTTATCAATGATATTTAATGTAGATAGGGAAACGACAGCTTCTGTTGATAGAATCAACAGAAGAAACAAATTGGAAAGGCAGGCTACATTAAAAATTCTGATCTATATATCAGTATTTTTAAAATGGATACCTTTAACGCTATATGGAATATGCATTATGTCCGGTATTGAAGAAGCCTTATGGATGCATATCTCTGCCCTTGTTGGTACGTATTCTCAAATGTAAATCAATCGGGTTATGACGAATAATTTTATCTAAATTGATTCAAAATTTTCACATAAACATAGCGTTTCATTTGGGTGGATTATATAATTGCACATTATATATAATGAATGAAGGATTCCGTCGTTCCAATAAGAATACAACAAATGCGGTGGAAGTTCAGCCTAAAAAACCTTAGTATAGGTAGAATCAGCATATTATCTCAAATCAACTCCTAATTCATTTTTTTTTTCTTATTGTTATAACAAGATTTATATTGTATAGTAAGATTTGTTCATTGTAGATCTAATGTCATCATTTAGATCTTTTTTTTTTCCTACATATGTGCTCTTGATTAACAAGAGAAACTTTGCATGAATATGAATACTTTAAAAATTAAATTATCAGTTAATTTTGTATGCACCTGATTTTTAGGTGTTGTAAACGTTCCTTTTTATTAATGATAAATTCTCTTCAACTTACATAATAAAACTTAAATTACACGACAATAACATTTCAAATATTTTCAAATGGTAAATAATATTCATCATAAAACGAACCAACTGGTTAAAGTTTGTATTATTTAAAAAAAAATAATAATAATGTAACGAAGTCACTTTATTACTTAACTAATAATATCATAGACTTTTCTTTGCGACATCACCAGAAACCGTTATACATGAAACGATTCATTCTAGTTCTTGGAATGCCCGGAAATTTTACTGGTTAAATATACTCATTAGCTGGTTAAAACCGTTAATTTATCGGATGATTTATTTTTTTTTTTGTTTTTCTTTTTTTTTTTTTTTTTTTTTTTTAAAAAAAAAAAAAAATAAAATAAAATAAAAATCAGGGGCATATTTAGTGTAACATTTCATTTAATAATCATGATCATTGTGATCAACATGTGTTTCGAAATTTTTTTTTTTTAGAATAATGAATATAGTATTTACAGTTTTTAATATAGTTTTAATATATATTAGAAATGGAAGGATACCAGTTGGCTTTATTATTATTATTATTTATTTATTTATTTATTTATTTTTAACCCCGTTCAATGAGAGATATGCAGAATGATCAATAATGATTTTATTTTTATGGAACGCAATAAACTTTTTGAACGATAAGAGATTACAAAGAAAATATGCAAGGTTGAATTGATAAGAAAAAAAAATCATTTATCGAATTCTTTTAAAGAATGTTCCTCCTTAAGCCTTTCAAGACATACTAAAAGCGGTCGATCCCGACAATTAAATCAACTAAACCGTAAAAAGAAATCATTTACTCAATATATCTATACCAAATGGAATTAATACGTCAACTCTAACCATCTAACTGAAATAGGAACTAACAATTGAATAAGTTCTGAAACGTAATCCTTTTTTTTCAAACACGTAATCGGTCGGTCACCCCATCTCTAGCCAATCCAAAATTTTCCGACATATAAAGGCGCAGCATTATTTTTGTTTGTAACATGGGGGTAGTCATCTTTTTTTTTTTAGTTTAGTATAAACCATCGGTTCAAACCGTGGAATAAATAAAACTGCAAACCTGATTTTTATTATAAAAGCAGGATTCCTTATCAAAGAATTTAACAGGAATTCCCGTCGACATTTTTTTTTTAATAAATTTTAATTTAGGGTTAATTTGGTTCATAAATGGTGAGGGTCAATCAAATGACGCTCTGACCCGAATCAACATTTTCAGTTGACCGAATTTAAATAAATAATAATATAAAATAATAATATAAATAAAAAAAAAAAAAAAAATTCAAGTTTACTTACCGTTCAATATTAAAAGTTCTTTAGAAAATATTTAAAAATATAATTATTTTATAATAAAAGAGAGAAAACTACTAAAAAAAATTTTTTTTTTTACTTTATAAACTAAATATTATTTTTTTAATAAAATAAATCTATATTTAATATTAATTTAAAAAAATTATTTAATATTTTTTTCCCTTTTTATTACAAAGTGTTTATATATTAAATTATTTAAAAATTGTAAAAAAAAAAAAAAAAAAAAAAATTCAAGTTTACTTATCGTTCAACATTCTTAACCTCGTGAAAATTTAAAATCAAAATATTTTTTAAATTTGCGTTAACCTACAAGGGATATATAGAAATACCGGTGTCAAGAACGTTCAAATGGCGCAGTAACTGCGGAGAGATTTACCTTCACGAAATGGCCGGCATCACGGCATTTGACTGGAATTAATTCTGGCGCATAAGAGTGACGTATCTTAATGACAAATAGATTTTTAACTACCGTATTTATTTTCATTTATTACAAAAATTAAATTAGTATTCCAACAGAAATTATTTATTTAAACTTTGATTTATAGTGAATAACAATATATTTATTATTTATCTTTGTCCTGTCTTCTATGAGCGATGCCTTTTTTAAGGATAATTTCAACTCACCACGAATATCAAAAATTGAAATACTATTAATAAATTCTACGTAATTAAATAATGGAAGTGGTTGATTCCATACTCATACAAAAATTTCTTTTGGACTAGCAATTTAACAGCTAGGTCGCCTAAAATAAAAAAATAAAATCATTCAAATGAAGTCATACAAATTAATGATATTGAAACAAGACAAAAATGGACTTGGCATTCATCAGATCAAATTACACCTTTCTTATCTTGGTGTAATCAATTATTTTAAAATATTTCGAAATTATACTTGTATCATTTCAAAAGGAGTGACGGATTTGATTTTCGTATAACGAGATTTGAAGTGTTTCGCAATAAGTTTAATAGAACTACACATTTGATGAAAATAATCTGAAATAAAATTACTATGCAATCTTGAAGCAGACAGATCAACCGAATAATTATCATTATTATTTCATAAATTTGTAAGAACTTTCGTTGGAACCTAAATATTATTTTCTGAAGTTTTTAACAGAATTACCTTTTCACAATATAAAATTCTAAGAGTTTTAAGAAACGAAGGATTAAATATTGAATTTCATTATAATTCATTAAATTTGGCTATTGAAAAATTTGTCCAAATCTGAAATCATAAAAATCTTTTGAGCTGTTAGAAGGAATTCAACTTTTTAATGGGTATGCTTATTTGAAAGGATATGATAAATTTAAAATTGTCGCAAAATATTCCCATACTAATTTTCATAGGTATGTTAATATTGCATGAAATATCAGTCGTATCTCCAAACAAACTAGAGTCCTTTTTAACAAGTTGGATAGATCTTATGCCACAACGAACAATTATTTAATCATCATGTTGAAAGAAATTTGAGCGTTACGTAAATGTTTTAATTAGAAATTATTCGAGATGATGATATTTCATTATATATTAAATCTAATTAACTTATTTTCATCAATGGATGATGGTATTGAATCCTTAACAAATAATTCTTCAATTTTCTTCGTCGTTGATAAATATTTATTTTTAAGAAATAATTTATCTGTAAACAAATAATTCAAAAGTCTAAAAATTTCAGGCTCTATTTGTTGTAATAAAGATAAGATATTTTTATTCGTCGGCGATTCTTTTGGAGGACGTTTTTCTGAATTGGAATTAGGAATTAAAATATTAATCATGAAATTTGTAAGAATTAATAATTTGTTAATTTGAAAATTTTTTTTTAAGATTTCATTTATTACAGACTTATTTTTTGGAGAAACCGTTTCAATTAGAATATTGATATTAAAAAAAAAGTGTTTATTAAATTCAAGTATCATATTTCGCTTGATAATAACTAAGTTCCTAATTTATATAAATTCTAAATTTTTCAAGACATTCATCAAAATAATATTTGTTCAAAAGCATCTTGAATTTGATTTGAAAATTAAACCATCCATGTAATTTTAAAATTTTTGTTAAATTTACCACCGAATTTCTTTAAATCTGTTTATATTCTGTATAAAAATTTATAGTTAGTCTCTTCTAATTGAACAATATAAACAATACAATTTTTATTTTTATTCCATTTTTATACACATGAATCATGTTTCTTGTTTTACGTCATGTAATAATAATTATAGAGTATGATAATCATTAGAACTAAAAGCATTTCGATTTTCGAGCTTTCAAATGATTTATACCATCGTTATAAAATAATGGCAAATCACTTATTATTATATTACAAGAAATATAGATTTAAATTCTCATTCACTTTTTAATTCCATTATAGATTTAACAGTTCGTATGATAATTGGTTTTCACAAAGTTTGCATCGATTTCTATATTTCAAATAATTATTCTAATCATAAATTAGTAAATCATGAATCTATATATAATACATTATTGAGGGGTAGATCATTGCAAGAAACCATTAAGTTTTAACCAATCCTCAATGTCTTTTGAGTCACGCTTCAATCAAACCGTACTAACACGAATCT
This sequence comes from Funneliformis mosseae, assembly GCA_910592005.1. Taxonomy (NCBI): domain Eukaryota; kingdom Fungi; phylum Glomeromycota; class Glomeromycetes; order Glomerales; family Glomeraceae; genus Funneliformis; species Funneliformis mosseae. The sequence continues at coordinate 8,864 of CAJVPP010000037.1, read as the reverse complement.
TTTCTTCACGCTGATTAAAACCAAGTCCGTACAAAGCGTCTAATTTTTGATCTGTTGTTTTGGATTCACGATAATCTTTCTATATGGCTTCATATTCTTCGTCCCGCCACCGCGGTATAAAACAATTTTAAATACAATACCACGAATTTAGGATAAATAAACTACTAAACAAAAGTTTGATTACTAACGTACTCGGATCATTAGCTCCACCTGCAATATTATGAGTAAGTGTCCTTAACGATGTAGTCAAATAATCATCATTATTAGAATATTCCTAACCTAATTTGAGAATTAATCAAGATGTTGAAAGCTAGAAGTCTTGATAAATTAGTGTCGGTTGTTCAAACCAAACATTAAGTACATTTCCAAGACGAGAATCAATCTCACTCCATATATTTTTTATAAAAGGTAATAAAAATTTAGTCCATTAAAGAATAATTATAATAATTGTTAGCTTACATATATTTATCCTCTTCTTCAAATTCTTTAATTAAGCTCAACAAATTACTAGTTTCCCTAAAACGACTAGTTGTTAAAGCTCCAACGTAAGCAATTGCTCCAATACGATCACTAACTTCAAGAAAACCTACCCTAAATGCTTGTCCTAATTTATATAACCTTTGGGGATAAATACACTGGAAAACGCCAATTTCATGCGTATTAAGCTGATAAAAATCGGACTTTCTAGGTGGTAATCTGAATGTAATCTCCTTTTGAGTGAGAACAGATGACTTAATATCACATTATGTGTCGGGACCAAAGTCAACGCCAAGAGGCACCCACCAAATTGCAGTGTCCACATCATTATTAATAACTCCTTATGAAAGGAAACTGCGATGTCGAATTACTAACGTGTGTTGATTCTTTAACAGTTAATATCGGATACTACAGACCCCGCCAAAAGTCTCCGGACGCCATCTTTCGGGCTTTTTCGTACTAATTACATCATGTGACTGTAGAAAATTGCGGCTATATAATGTTCCGGCCATTGGTTACTTAAATCAAACCAAATAAATACGTGTTTGGTTTGTTTATTTTGATTCTAGATCAAAATAAAATTTTATCTTTTTAAAAACGAAAATGTCCAAAGAATTAACAATAGAACAACGCGGTGGTATAATTTTTTGCCGTCAACGCGGCGATCGTTATCGAACTATTTCTGCGACTATCTATTGAGAATCTATGGGCCGAAGTCAAGAAGAGCATCCGTGAAAGGAAAAAATTGCCTTCCAACCTTGCTCAACTCGATCAACATGTTATAAGGGCATGGAAACAAATTCCGATACAAAATATCGAAAATTTGGTTGATAGTATGCCGCAGCGAATTCGGGCTGTGATTGAAGCAAATTGAGGTCCGACCAAGTACTAATTATTTATTACTAAATGTGTAGCATATCGTACTTTAATAAATATATTAATAAATATTTTTAATAAAATTTAAAAATTCCAAGTTTTATATTGAGCCAAAAAATGTCCGGAGACTTTGGCGGGGGTCTGTATACAAAATAATAAAATCAAAGAAAAATTTTAATTGGAGTAATGAATAAATTACGTGATCGACTGGGACTCAATAACTCACTTGACAATTTCCGATAAAAGTGAAATTGATCATTTTTGGAGTCAAGGTCAAAATGTAAGGGTCGGTCTTACATTAGTTGGCAACACTTGTTGTGACATATATTTTATGGAGGAAGACAAAAAAATAGGGATGTCAAAATTCAGTCCGGTCCTAGTCCGGTTCCGAAACTCCCATAGGACTTGGGTCCTAGGACTGGAATCTAGGACTGCGGTCCTATAGAAATTAGGACTTGCGGTACTTGGACTGTCCTATAGAAATTTGGACTTGCTGCGGTTCTATACGGAGGGTGATCGAACGATTTAAAACTATTTGTATTACTTATTGTCCGGAGCGAAGCGTAGGACATTATACTTTTAGGAAATGTGAAAAATTTAATCACGTGAGTATTTCTGTTTGTCACGCCTCGTGTACGATAAGATCAGTAAAAATAAAAATTAATTTATTTAATTTATTGATTTAAATAAAAAATTTCGTTTCGGACCAGGGACGATGATTTTTTGTGGTGATATAAAGTAAAATTTTGTGTGATAAAAGTAAATTCTGTGAAATTTTGTGATTTGGCCGGAATTAAACAAGGTTGGCCAACATTACAACTCGTAAATTCTGGCCAAATTTAGTGTTTACCGGAATTACAATGATTGCAAATAAATTAGGCCAAAAACTTGAACCAAATTTTGTGATTTTCTGTGAAATTCTGTGATCACAATTAACTTTTTTTTTTAGAATAAGCAATAATTTATTAGTTCCGAATATATCTAATATATTTTATAAAAAAAAAAACTAATATTTGTTGAACAACCTGCTGCTATATATGCTTGGTTTCGGCGAGGCATACATTTAACCAAATTTTGAATATATTCAAGTGGAAATGAACGCAAAGTATTTTTTACCTTATGGGTTGATTAAGCAAGTTATCAACTTCATTCCAAAAATTTTCAATTACAGGCCAGGGTAGCACAGGAATCTTTGAGGCGTTATGAAAATCATTGGCAATCTTTGCTCAATGAGGTGGGGTATTGTCCTCTTGAAAAATTCCTTGTTTGCGAGGAACTAATTTGTAAGGTGAAGTAATAGCATGCTTTTGTAACACATTTGCAAATCTTTGTCCTGTTACAGATTCACGAAGAGGAACAAGAATTCCACAAAAAGCATCCAAAAACATTCGACTGGAACTGTGCTTTACCATGGAAGTTATACAAGAAGGATTAAATTCGTCTTCTGGTGTACATCATACATATTAACTACGACCTTGCGATATTGACTAAATGTTGATTTATCAGACTATACAATTTTCTTTCACTTTGCAGTTGTCCAATCTTTTCGTTCCAAAGCCCAAGCCAACCTTTTTTTTTATTATCTTCAGAAATTAATAGTTTAGAGCGGGCAACACATGATGTAAGCCAACTTTTTTAAGAGTCCGACAAATTGTAACAGTTGAAACTTTGAATTTTTTTGAGTGTTTCGAATTTTGTGTAACAAGCGTTTTTGAGTGAGGCTTGTGCATTTTTCTTCAAAACGTTTTATCATATCATGGACAGTCGTTTTACCACATTAAACATTGTCAGCAATTTTTGATATGAATCACCTTGTTTGCAGCCGTAAAGGATTGCCCCATATTGTTCAGCCGCCAATTCTTTAGTTTTAACCATTTTGTTCAAAAGAAAATTATTGTTATTGTCGTGATTGAAATGCATTCATATCCTAAACAAATGTTTAAATTATAAATATGCGTGTAAATAACGTAAACAAAGCGAATAAACAAAAAATACTTATTGTTCGGGTATCCGTGATCATCCTCTGTAAAATTTAGGACTTGCGGTCCTAGGATTACAGTCTTAATAATATATAAAATTCGGTCTACTAAAAACATTATATACAATAAACGTTCTAGTTGAATGGTAGAAGACTGTTAATATATGATAAAATTTTATGACCGTCTTTTTTTCCTGAGAAATGCAGTACGAACTTTGAATCCTATGTAATTCTAATTGACTTAGTAGACAGTAGTTTTATTTTTATTAACGGTACGTTATTTACATAAAAATAAGTCATTACTATTCTGCAAAAATTTGGCTCGAATCGGGTTTGCAATCAACTTATAAAAATATTCTGTTAGGTAAGCATAATTCGGATCAATTTGAATCATTATATATCAAATTAAGGTTAAAAAAGACTTTGTAGGCCATTGGGTAAATCAATGTCTCAACATATCACAAAATATCGAACTTTTTTGTTTAAATGTTGAAAACAAATTATCGATCTGCATCGTACACAATCCTTTTGAATGGTAATATTTGCGAAGATTTCGCATAAATTCTTTAAAATTTATAATGTCATGGCCTTCCTCAAATTAAGAAAATATTCTCTGCTTGTAAAATTGATTTTATGTTGAATAAAAAATTCTTTAAAAGATGATCTACATGTCAATGTTGAAAGTTTAATAAGGATCGATTCCTAGTTGGCTTAGAAAGACAAAACCTTCATGTGATGGAACAATTTTCTGCGTTGGCAGGAAGATGGATTTGCAAATTGGTAATATTGATTTCGTTAGTTGATAGCTCACTGCGTAGGTATTAACAAAATGTGACACTAATTCGACTTGCGCCGTCGTCGTATCTTGCTGCATCTTTATCCCGGACAGTTGGTAAATTACAACCGGGCTGGATTTTGTGATTGAACATACATTTGTTGATTGTTACATTTCTTTATCCGGCATATAGGACGTTTGATCTTGCTCAACAAAATTATCATTAAAGGATGGAACATCATTAAAATCTGGCGTAATAAAGGGGGTTGTTTGATGAAGAAGTAGTTTCTATAGTTGTGACGGTAGGAGATTGTCGATGTTCAGTGCTTGATGTCTATTAATAACGTTCTTCTTAACGGGACTGTATACGTAGTTTTGATAAGTCTCTGAATGTTTTAACCATGCGATTTCGTATAATGTCATAGAATTCAAGCAATAGATGAGTAAGTCACTGTCCTTGCTTCTCTAGACATACCCATCTCAATTTAGCAGATATATCCCTTTTGGCGAAATAAAATGTATGCGTTTTGAGGTCTGGGAGTTCCTTGCGCCCTTGATAAAGTAGCAAGTGCCAGCAACTCTATCATCAAAGTTTTTTTTATGTCTGAATATTCGTTAAAAATATTTTCTAACAATTTTTTTAACGAACGTATTTTATTTCTCTTTATTTAATAAATGGACTTGATCTTTTACTGATGTTTTTAGCTTATCCAACCTTTTGCTAAGCACAATTTTCAGTGAAGATGATGGAGATGGCTATGGATGCTTATGGTCATAGTATGACCGGTCATAACTGTGACCGTTATTGGTCGGTCAAAGGCTTTGACTGACCGTTGACGGACCACGACCGACCACGAACGACCGTTACCAGATGGCAAAAGAGAAAGTAGCTGATGCTGACTCTGCGTTATCAGCGCGTTGATGACGACGAATATATTTGTTTTCTTTGTTATTTTTTATGCACTGAATGTATGTGTTGAAAATATTATGAGAATGTGAATGAGAAAATACGATAAAAAAAGATAAAGATTACATATAAATAAGAAAATTCATTAATATTATGAATTCGATTCGATAGTGAAAATGGGAATTGTTATTTTTAAGATATATCTAATTAAAAAACTGTATTATTTGTACTATTTGTGAATTGCACTCGAATCGTCATTTATCACTTTTCAAAAACGAAACACAAACAATTTTTTTTTTCGCGACACATTCATCAAATAATATTCAAATTAAAACTTAAGTCAAATCAGATATAAAGATATGATTAAGTTATAGGTCATGTAGAATTCAATGAATGAAATTTCAGGATAACGAATACTGAAAACAAATAAAACGTATCCTTATAACCACAGGCCCCTTTATTGTAAACAAATCATATTACCACAACCAATCTAGTGCGCATCTAAATGAAAGTTCTTTTTCAAAAGATTTTCAATTTCAAAACGGAAGTGATTAGTGAGTTTTGGATTTCGATGTTCTTTTAAGAACAATGCAAAAAACAATTTGAATCAAATGTACATGAAATTTACTTAACGCTAAAAAATTCTTCTATAACGATAATTTTCATGGGAAATTTTCGGGTAAATTATTACAAATTACTTTTTTTAAAAATATTTCACAAAATATAAAATATAGTATTCTTTCCCTTTCTTACAATTTATATTATAGCAATTGTCATGAATAATAAATTTTTTTTTCCGAATTTCGATCACAGAAATTAAGAAAAATAAATAAATTACCCATTCCAAAGTAAAATTCGCAAATTTCGCCATGAAAAGAATATCCAATAGAATGAGTTTATATTGAAAAGTCAATTGGAGAATCAATATTTTTTTACCCATTTTATGAAACCACGCATCATAATTTATTAAGACACGAGCAAATTGTATATAATGCTTTGAGTCATGATATTCTCGTTTATTGTAGAATTTAAGATTTATTTAAATATTTTTCATTTTAAGGCAAATATTATAAGAATTTTTATTTTTAAATTACTAAATTAATATTTTCACGTTTGCGAATATGTAAAAAAAAAGAAATGAAGAAAGAATTTTAATGGCAGTGAATTTAGATTATTATAATGTTTACGTGAACAATTTCACATGTGCATTATAACAACCATAGCATCACCCAGAAAAGAATAAAATTTTAAAACTATTTCCGATATTTAATTCATTGATATTAATAAATAAAGCTTCAAAAGTGACAATAATCTTCTCTTTAATTTTGCTTTCAAAATCAAAATGAAAATGTTGTAATTGTAAGTTTATATATGCAAATTTTTTGAATGACAAAAATCTACAAAAAGATAAGAGAGCTATTTTTACTATAACATGAATCATTTGCATTTATCATTATAAAGAAACATACATTTAGCATATAAAAAAAGATTTAAAATGATTAATCATAAAGTGAATGAAGAGCGATTATTTTTATTGTAAAAAATCTAAATAAAGATATATTTTAAAAATGGTTAGAGAAGAAGCAACCTTTCTTAAATATGGAAAATCTCTATACTAAAAACTAGGGATGTTAATGGTAACGGTCATGAACGGTCATAATAGGTCATAACTGTGAACTAAAGCTGCGACCCGTTACTCATACAACCCGAGTATACCCGGATAATTTTAAGTATCCGGGTCATAAAATAATAAATAGGTAAAAACGGGTAATATCCGGTTTGTATCTGTTTTATATTTATAAGAGTTGACCCGAATATGAATAATATAATTCTTTTTAGTGTACAGTAAGTAGAAATCGTTATTATTAAAGATGTTTGTTCCCACATTTGGAAAGGGATTTGTTTTTATTGTTGTAAAATATACTGCTACGCATTAATTAGTTACGTAATTGCTTGGTCGTTTCATTGTAATTGTAAATCTAACGCTATGATAACGATATTTTGGAGAATTTTTTTATGTGAAAGTTCCTAAAAAAAGTTAGTTTGATAATTAGTTTTAATGTAACTCCCTAGTACAACAAACTTTAGTGTAATCATTATTTTGTCAAAATTGACGAAATAAGCTAACCAAATTAAACCAAATTGTTATGCATAGTGAAACGAACTTTTTACAAATAAAGAAACAAAATTTGACAAAAGTTAATAATTTTATACTTTTTCCTTTTTTACTTCTCGGGTTTTCATATATTTTTTTAATGAAAAAAAATTACTTAAAAGGGTTTTGATTTCTTAATTATAAAAAAAAAATAATTTATAAAATAATTTTTTTTTTACCTTTTCCATAGAAAGTTAAAGTCGTTATTTATCCTCATCATTTTCTTCTAGTCCATAAATTTACTAATTTATCAATTTACTTAATTAGGTTACTAAAATTTGAGGTATAAAGCGAAATAGTAAGCTTTGTTTATTTAATATGTTTTCTATAAATAAAGTGTTAAAATCATAAAAAATATCATTTTGTATCCGGATCTACCCGGATATTACTTATATTATATATTGTAAATGGGTAAATAGGTATAAACGGTAATACCCGTTAAGGAGTCGGGTAACCTTTTTTTAATTTGGGTATGACCTGGATACTAAAATTCTGATGGGTCGCAGCTCTACCGTAAACGATATCAGTCGTTCAAGGGCTTCTGACCGACCGGTTGACCAACTAACTTGAGACTGAACCTCCATGTTTTAAATATTAAATACACTTTGTATTAAAAAATTTAAGAAAATCAACATTTTATTTTAATTATCTATTAATTAAAATTTTGAAATTTTGAAAAAAAATTAAGTCATCAATAAAGCTGCGCCACTAAATAAAATGACAGAGTAGTTTTAAAAAATGTCATGCTAGAATTGTTAAAGCAAGAATCAAATTATAATATTTGGCTAAATTAAAACTTTCTATTAAGTTAAAGCTATTTTACTATTAACTGGTCGGTCAAAGACCAACCCGTTACCATCCCTATTAAAAACAATTACAAAATATTTTTTTGAAAAAAAAAAATATTAACAAAAATATTTTAGTTAAACATAGTTTAGGCTGGTTAATTCCAATCTAATCAATAGATCAATAGACGTTATGAAAAAATGAAAATGAATCGGTCTTGATGAAGCTTTTTTTTTATAAATCGATATGACATAGAATTCGTTCTAAAGGAAATAAAAAACTCACTCACGATATCTACCGAATGCTAGTTATAGTAGAAAATGTGCTTTATCAATGAATTGAAAATACAAGATAATAAAAAAAGAATTCCTGATAGAATTATATGAAGTTAAGCAAACCACTGTGCAAAAAAGTAATTCATTTCTGATTGACTCCGAGAATTTGGCAAAAAATCCTATATCTAGCCAAGTTGTGATCTACATTTTTTTTTTAAACAACTATTCCCTAAATTTTTATCACTCAAAAGAATTCATAATGACAGCGGCGCAATTTTTTTCTAAATTAAGGCGAAATTATATTCAAATATTAGAGGATGATGAATATTACGACATTACGAAAATTTTGTGCTATTGTTCTCCATTTTTTGTGCGACAGACAATAGCTCTGTGCTCAGTTGATGGCGCAGTTAATAATTAAACGTGACCGGTGCTATGGATGTGATGTTAAACTGTCTGATTGTTGCATTTTTTCTCAGCGACAGTATTTCTAAGTGGTCTAAATCCACTAATCTGGCACAAATTCTGACATGCTAATGATTAATAATGACGTCACCCCAGTGTTGGCAATGGACATATCCATTGATATAACAATCGACAATGGACAGTTTTCCATTGTGTCCATTGCATTGTCC
>CAJVPP010000036.1:0-59086 GCA_910592005.1 Funneliformis mosseae | reverse complement strand
GACGTTGAGTTTTTGCGATTATTTCGTCATGCCGAACTTAGGTTCCTTAAACTGTAATCAATAAATATTTAACCATATACTCTTATAGCTTGTTGTATGTTTACATCAAAGTTTATTTGTATATACAGGATAACTAATTTGTAGCCGGTTTTCGTTTTCCGTGACAGGTTATACTGTGGCGAATTTTACGAGAGCAAAATACACCAGTTCAAGCTAGGCTTGTTTCGATTTGCCTGCCGATCATTTTATCGATCATTTCCAAAAAAGTATTTTTATTTTAAAGTATGATTTAGATGTTTATTAATTCACACGACAAAACATAACGATAATGACATTACCAATTTTGGATCGTCATTTTGCTTCTAATATCATCGGATGATATTTTGCCTTTGTGTAACCTGTCAGGAGTGTCAGGATAAGTCGATTTAGAAAAATTAGGAGTTTCAATCAAACAATTATTCTTTGGTGAATCACATACTTTATTTACTTTTGCCTTTTCATGTACGCTTTAAAATATTTTTTAAATTCATTTAATTTTATTAGAATCATTAAATAAAGATAGTATTGGGATTATTAATTAGTGAAAATTATAATTAATTATTTTTTACATAAAGTTGGTTTATGATTTAAAACGGATTTTTTTTTTTTTTGATGAAAGGATTTTAACAGATGGTTTAACTAAAACTTGATATCTTGGAAACGGTGTAATTCCTGTTACATTAGTCACAAGATCGACATGCATATTCTACAAACTATAAAAACCCTCTTTTTTTTTTTTAAAGTCAAAAAACAAGCCATGTCTGGAAATAAAGGTAATTTGTTACAAAAAAAAAAAAAAAATTATTTATAAGAATTTGAACTAAAGAAACTTCTGCATTTACACTTAAATGTTATACAGTTGCTAAACAAAGTACTCTTCCTACGAAAAAAGAAGTAGAAAGTTGGAATCGTCAAGAACTTTGTAACTTTTTGATATCGAAAGGTATTGAGGATAAAGAAATTAAGATTATCATCGACAAACAAAAGGTCGATGGTTCAACCTTCCTTGAACTGACCACGGAAACTCTTCAAAAATGGAAAATACCAGGCGGACCAGATATAAAAATATTAAAGTTGGTTAATGAAATTCAAGGTGATGTTTTGGTTGCCATGGTTTCATTCCCCTTGTCGTATTTATTTAATATATCATCTCTGTCTCCGCCATGCAGGAGGCATAAAACCATTTACCGGGAAGGTATCCGTTCTTGTTGATAATTTCAGTTTGCTTAAGCAAGGTGAAAAAACCGTGAGGTTTTATGAGAGAGATGTTGACAGAGTTAAGATGCTCGTTAGTTACAAAAATCTTCAATCATTCATATTAAATGGACGAGAGTTGGGTGGCCCTTTAGAAATAATTTGCTCATATTCTTCCATGAGAAAAAAACTTGTTAGGTTTTGGGATAAAATTAAAAGTCAAGGTTTTGTTGTTCACCCCATTAAAAAAAAACCAATCATGACAAGAGAAAAAAGAGTAGATATGCAATTAGCTACCCGTGGAGAGCAAATCTTGGAAGAGAGGAATCCTGGAATATTGGTTATAGTAACAGGCGATAGTGGTTTCAAACCATTAATTCGAAGTGCTATGAAGAAAGGGTGGAAAGTTGAAATATGGTTCTTGTCATTTGGTATAAAATATTTCTGTATTTGAAGTTCTGTGTTTGATGTCAATGAATTTTTCTAAATGAAATCTCAAACCCTTTAGGATTAAATTTTGAATATCAATCTAATAAATTTAGAAGAAGTAACGATAATTGCCAATTTTTGAAAAAGGAGTATAAAAAAATTTTATATGCACGTGAACTAGAAGGTCCTCGTAACTTTCCTGTTGAAATCAAACATGAACATGTGAAATTTTTGGATGATGAAGACCTGTTGCAATTATTCTCTGATTTGGATTTATTTGGATATTGGCGTTGGATCGATGATGATCATGTAACGATTTATGTTAATACAAAAAAACAGGAAAAAGTAGTAAATGATTGGAGGAATGCAATTTAATCCTTAGATAAATTAGTAAGATTAGCGAATTTACTTTTTTTTTTTTTTTATTTTACTTTGAAATTTATGGACATCATTTTATTTATTACCCCTCGTTTTGCTATGATTTTAATAGCAAAACAATTGTAAAATTGATATTTAAATGTACTGTACATAGTGCTTTATAGCGAAATTGTCACTTAAATTAATGGGTTTACATATCGTTACTATTAAACAGATAAAATAACTAGTGTAGCTCCTATTTCCAGGGACGATTTGCTCTTTAACATTAAAAAAATTTGTGTTATGTAAAGATGTCTTTTTAAGGAAAAATGCATTGTTAGTTGATAAGTCCCCAATAATTCTTTTCGAGTTCTCATCATCATGTCATTGTTTGTTAAAGTTTTTTTCAAGCCATAATCCCAGTTGAAAATCAGGCTCGTGAATTTTGAAGAACCCTTAGATATTTTCTCATTATCTCAGCAGCCATTTATTATAGGGTAAATTTATCCTGTTCTGGGGGTATAGATTCTTATCCTGTTTCATAACTGTTTTATCACGTGATATTCACTTTAAAAATTTATTTATACATGGGTAATTATAACATTCCAAATTTATCGATAAAGTATAAAGTATAAAACGCGAACTACATTTACGTAAAAATTCTTAATAAAGGTCGTAAAAATCTTATTGTTAAATAACTTTATTAATTTTAATATAGTTAATCATTAAAAATTTTTCTCCTCGAATCGTTTGTTATATAACAGAATATTAGTCGCAACGAATATCCATAGTTTCTTTATCTTTTCCAATCTCACCACCATCACCAGTCTTTTCTTCTATTTTAACTAATATATTCTTATTACTAACAATTTATGACACTCACACAAGTTGGAAATGATTTTGATGTCCATTCCGTGATATAATCTGATCTATATATTCACGAATTCTTTTATATCGGCTGATGGGTTCATTTATATAGCTGAGGGGTTACTAGTACAAAAATACTCTAAAATTAAGCGATATGTCTTAAAAAAAGTTAATCAAAACACTGTAAATGTACACATGCTTTCATTTTCTTTATTAAATCAATTATATTACCAACAATAACCTTTTCATTAATACAAACGTTGCAATCTTTAAATGTTTTCATTATGCCATTTGTTGTTTCATTGCACAAAAATATTTAAAACTTGAAAATTAAATTTAATACATAATTTTTTCAAAAAAGTTAATAGCATTATAACATATAAAAGTAACTTTTTCTTTATTAAAAAGGTTCTATATAATATGAACTAAGAAAATTAAATTTTTTTTTTTTGAAAAATAAAATAAATTTTATTATAGAAAATAGTTAGAATTTTTTTTTTAAATCAAATAATAATTTAGGGTTTTGTTTTTCGATTTATCGCCACACCCTGCATCACGTGATTGTGCTCATTCTATAATTTGTAATATCGTATAGCATTTTAATACAAGTTTATTATGTATGCAATTCATTATACAGTTTAATACAATACACTGATATTCTGGGTTGTACCAATATCTTGCAATTTTTTTTGGTAATGTCCAACCTCTCCGCATTTCCTACATCATCCGATGACTCTTTAAATTAGGTTTATAAGTTTCATGAGCTGATTTAAACCTTTTGGTACGTCCTTTACCGCATCTTTTCTTTGGATTTTGCAATAATGATGTTGATGGGACTAAGTTTTCCTTATTACTCGAATCTTCTTCATGGTAAAATTTTCCTGTTCATCATCTTCATCCTCCAAGAAATTTTCCAGTAAATAGATTAGCTATTCAGATCTGAAATTATTTTGCAACGCCTTATTTAAAGCCTTCTTATAAACCCCATGTAATTTACCATAAATAATTCGTTGTTCAAGCACTGATAACCTTTCATCACAGAATTTTGTATTAATTTGATTAAATAGAAAATCAACAAATAAAGGTTTCAAAATAGTAACAAAAATAAAACCATTCAAAGAACTAAATAAACAAATAAATAATGAAATGAGCTTTTAGTGGCTTGTGTTTCAACCAGCAACACCCCATGATCACCATCAAAATCTTTAGACATGTAACTTTTGAGCAATAATATTCTAACACCTAACCTGAACTAACCCTAATTAACGCCTAATTAACCCTTAACTAACCCAACTAACCCTAATTAACCATAACTAAACCCTAATTAAACCTAACTAAACTTAATTAATCCTAACAAACCCTAACAAAACCTAACTAATCTCTAAATATTTCTAACTCTAAATCTAACTGTAATCACATGTTCAAGGATTTTAGATAATATTAGCCTTGAGTCTACTCTTTGGAAAGGGAGGAAATCATATTAACTGAACTCGCTAAATGGTTTATTTCCTAACTCTAACCCTAAGTAACTACAAAACCAATTTGAACTCTAATCTATCTCTAAAAATTCAGAAATTCAAAAAAAATATATACCATTATCACTTAAGTTGTCCTCATTCTCTTCATTCATATTAGATTTATAGTGAATACAAAGAAATAAATTAATAACTGTTATTGCAAAAAAAGTAATACAGCTAATGTAAATAATAGATAATATACTTTATGATGTAGTAGTGTTAAAAATGAATAAAACAAGCCTGATAAATATATATTCTGATATAATAGAGGCAAAAAGCCATTAAAATGAACGAAAATAAAAAAAAAGTTTGACGAATAAAACAAGAACAAAAAAGAAATTTTAATAATCAAATTGATCAATAATGGAATAATATCAGAAATAACGTGAAAATGTTATTATAAAGTTATTTCACATGATTATCATGTGAAGCGAAGAGAAGAGGTAATAATAAATTGCATATACAATAAATGATAATTTTCATTTTAAAATTTAAAATTTATTCTAGTTTTTTAAAAAAAAAAATTAATTATAAAATTAGTTTATGAAAAAATTATTTAATTATAATCTTAAATTAATATTTACAAAACTCACTTTTTAACTTTATTTAAAATCTAATTCTAATTTAATTAACTTTAAATATAAAATTTATTGTTTAACTTATTTATTATTATTTTTTATAATAAACCTTATTTGTATAGATAAAATATTAATAATTATTAGAAATATTTAAAAAAATTTAAAAATATATAAAATAATATATAATTTAATTTTTTAGATTTAAAAACTATAAATTATAAATATTAAAAATATAATTTTTTTAAAAATTATTAGTTAATAATATCAATTTTATATAAATTATAAAATTTATATAAAATTTAATTTTCTTTATAAAATAATTCTAATAATCTAAATTTATTTAATTATTTTAACTAATCAAAAATAGTATAATATAATAAAAATTAAATTTTATTATTTAATTAATTAATCTATATTAAAGGTTTACTTTATAATTTATTTATATATTTTTTTAATATTTGTTTATATATTTACTACTAAAATAAAAAATTACTAAATATTAAATTTATAAAAATTTATATAATAGTAAAATTTTTAATTATATATATTTTATTTAATTAAATCTATTAAATCAAATTGTAATAAAAATTATTAATAATTTAATAATTTATTATTAATAATAATTATTTATTCACATTTAAATTAAATTATTGATTTAACTAAGTATTATATTTTTTAACTAATTTTATAATTTTTTTAAAGTTAATTCTTATTGATATTATAAATATAATTCTTTTATTTTATTAAATATTATATATTTTTTACTTTTATAATTTCAAAAAAAAATTTTTTTATTTATGATTGATTTTATTATTTAATAATATCATTTATAATAATTTTTAAACCAATAATATTTTTAATATTTTATTTAAAATTTTAAATAATTTTTAAATTATTTTTAAATAATTAAATAATTATATAATATTATATATAAATAATTTTAATTCTTTTTTAATTTAATGATAATTTAATTATTTTAATTTCTTTTTTAATAGTTTAATATTAAATATTATTCTATTAGAAAATTATAAAAGCTTTACTAATAAAATATTAGTTAATAGTTTTTATTTTTTAGAATTCTATATTCTTTTAAAATTTATAATCTTAATTTATATTTAAAATTTACTAAAAGTTAATTTATAATTTAAGCAAAATTATTTTAAATAAGATTTTTTTATTATAATTAACTACTTGTTAAATTATAAATTAATTAAATAAAAATATTTCTTATGATAAAATTATAATTTAATAAATAAATAATATAATAAAAAAATATTAAAAAATTATAAATATTAAATAAATTATAAAAAATACAAAAATTAAAATAAAAAAATATTTTTAAAAAATAAATATAGCAAAATAGATAAAACATATGAAATAAAATTATTTTGATCTTTATTTAATATGATTGTACTTTTTAAATAATTTATTTTTATTATTAATATAAAATGATTTTTAATATCACCTTTTAAAAGTGATAAAATATATAAAATATATTTATTAATAAATTTTTTAATAAACTAATTATTTATATAAGTAGTCTTATTATTAAATAAATTTAATATAGTTTTATTATTTTTATATAAATAATATTAATTAAATTAATTGATATTATTTTTTTACTTTATATAATTATTAATTTATTAATTAAATTTTTATTAAATTTATGAAATTTGTTTATTTACAATAATCTAATATAATTACTTAGTTTTATTTAGCATATTTTATATTAATATTATTATGAAAATTTTATATAACATTGTCAAAAATAAATACATTTTATTTTTAAAAATTAAGTAAGTTATATTAAACTATAACCTATTTTATTTGTAATATAAATACTAAATGCTAATATTATTGGCTGCTATCAGGTTGTTATATGTAACAGGTCGTTACAAATACATTTATTCTTATTTATTACTATAAAAGTTATTTGGAATTAATTCATTAATATAATATATAATGTAATCAATTTAATAGTCATTTTTTATTTATTATATTATATCAAGAAAAGAAGTCACATTACAAATAGTGTAAACAAAAGAATGTTTCAAAACAATTTACTTAATAATCAGAAATTACCAAAATGTGCAAGTGTTTTGAAGCGTGGTTCAAATATTATCCCTAAAATTCGTCATATGTTGTCATACAACACCAATTAGAGTTTGTTTTTTACTCTGATTGTCTGCTTAAAGCAGAGATCATCCAAGCACGAAAATTTGTGCAATTGTTATATCTTTACGAATATTCTATAAGGAGTTTCTTCAAAAAAAAATTTTTAAATAAACCTTTTCTTGGAAACGGAGTTCGGAACAATAAAATCATTGAATCTATTCTATTAAATATTTTCTTTGGAGTTCGGATGGTTATTCCAGTTTTGAAAATATGTCATATTTTGCAAAAATAACTCGTAATCGAAACGAATAAATCTTATGATTATGAACTTTCGCGTGATAAAATCACGTTCATTCTTGATGATGCACGCCTTCATACTTCTACATTTTTTATAAAAAATATAGTAAAATTTAAATGAACTCTTTATAAAGCATCCTTTCTAAATATACACTTCACCTTCTTTTATAAATTCACAATGGGAAGCATTTAAAGAGGTTTTTCTGCAATTATTATTGTTGCAAATTCCACCAGAAACAATATGGAACCAGTCGATTTGGTTTGTCAACAAATTGCTTTTGTTTTAGATTATTATGAATGACAACTACATATAAAAGGAAATGAAAATTATGATGTGCGTCGATGAATTAGTAAGATACTTCTTTCAGAGAATCTTCTCGAAGATATTGACGATTGCTAAATTAGCTTTAACGTAGGACAAACACCGAAGAAACCAATGGAATTCGACCGAAAAGTATACAACAGTCATTGTTGTTTAGGATATTTTTTTACATAATAAAAATATTTATATTTAATCATTATAAAAAGACGCATAAATTCAGAACAATTTCTTGACCTTAAAAAATAATCGTTTGTTGATAAAACAATTTATTTTTTCTTAAAAATCGAAATCATGTCTAAAAATAAATGTAAACGTAAGCTATACAAATTTATTACAAATAAAAAAAAGTAATACAGATTGACTCGAGAATTTGAACTAAAAATATTTATGCATATACAGGTCACTATTATAAAGTTACTGCTAAAAGTATTCGTCCTACGATCAATGAAGTAAAAGGATGGAACTTCCAAGAACTTCGTAAATTTTTGGAATCGAGGGATATTAAATATGAAGATATTAATATCATCGACAAACAAAATGTCGATGGTTCATCCTTCCTTGGGCTGACCGCAGCAACACTTGAGAGGTGGGGAATACTAGGTGGACCAGCTATAAAGATCAAAAAGTTGGTCAAGGAAATTCAAGGTAAATAAATAACTTGACGTTTTTTCCATGAATTCATTCTCTGTGTTGTATTTATTTAATTATATCATCTCTTTACATGTTGTTAGGAGGCAAGTATAAAAATATACGTAAGTTATTTAAGTTATTACAAATTTATTAAAAAAGTATAGACATTAAGGATTTGAACTAAAAAGCTTGCATATTGAACTATATGTTATAAAGTTACTGCGAAAAGTACCCGTCCTACGAAAGAAGTAAACAAATGGAGCTTCCAAGAATTTCGTAAATTTTTGGAATCGAAAGACATTAAATATGAAGATATAAACATCATCGACAAACAAAATGTCGATGGTTCATTATTCCTTGAGCTGACCGCAAAGACTCTTGAACGGTGGGGAATATTAGGTGGACCAGCTATAAAAATTGAAAAGCTGATCAAGGAATTTAAACGTAAATAAACAACTTACATTTTGGTTTCATTCACCGTATCGTATTTATTTATAATATCATCTCTTTGCTTTTAAATAGGAGGGTTTACTGGGGAAATATTCCTTCTTGTCGATCATTCGAATTTGCTCGAACAAGGGAAAGAAACTGTGAAGCGTGATGAGAATCTAGTTGACAAGCCAAATCTGTACATTGAATACGAAAAACTTCGAAAAATGATAGTAAAAGGACGAAAGTTGGGTGGCCCTACAGAAATATTTTGCTCTCGTCATTCTCAAAACCATGATGACAAGAAGTTCGATAAGCTTTGGAATAAACGTAGAAAACAAGGTTTTGTCGTTAACCTCATTGAACAAAAACCGCACAAGACGAGAGAAAAAAAAGTAGACACTTCATTAACTGTGCAAGGAATGAAAAAAATCTTGGATGATAGGGATCCCGGAATATTGGCTATAGTAGCAGGCGATAGTGATTACGTACCATTAGTACAAAGTGCTCTGGATAAAGGGTGGAAAGTTGAAATATGGTTCTGGTCATCAGGTATGAAGAAATTACTATGTTTGAAGTCATGAAATTTGTCTAAATGAAATCTCAACCCTTTAGGATTATCTGGAGAATATAAACCTAAATTATCTAATAAATTTGGTATAAACTATAGCCTCCATTTTCTGGATGATGAATATAAAAAATTTACATATGCACGTAGTCCAGAATCTTCTCGGGAATTCACTTTTAAAATCGAACATAAATGTGTTGAAATTTTAAAAGATGAAGATGTGTTGAAAATTTTCGTTGATTTGGATTTATTTGGATGGTGGCATTGGAATAATAATAATCATTTATTTATTTATGTTAATACAGGAAAACAGAAAGAAGAGGTAGAAAAGGTGTTTAAACGATTTGAAGAAAATGAAGAACACGAACATTTAAAACTTCTAGTAGAAATATATAAAAATAAGCTTAGCGAAAAATAAATTTTTTTAACCTTATTTAGTACTATTCATTTTAATTTTGATAAGAAAAGAAATTAACGTAAATAAATTTGTCATATGGGACCTTTGCAATAGAAAGGGGGAAAAAATCAAATTTACTTTTTTATGTCAAATAAGATTTAATAGCATACTTATTTTAATTTATCTCGGTAGTTTCCTTTTTCTATCGCAAAGGTCCCATATGACGCGCAAATTTGTCAGTAATAACCATCTTCCACAACATAAGAAGTGTTTTCCAATGGATTCAATATAAAAGAATGATTATCTTGTTTTCTAAGACCACTTTGAACGATATCTTTACTAATTAATTATGAGTCCTAATACTCTTTCCATCAATATTCCAAATATTTGAACTTCAATCACAAAGACTCGTATAATCAGTATAAGAACCATTGGATTTCCCCTCTAATCTTTCGTTTTTTCCATGATTACCATAAGTAGGAGGATATGCTTGACTTACTTCCTCATTAGAGTATCCAGCATCAGATGTTTGAGCATCTTTAACTACGGAACCTTTTGTCTTTTGAATATGAACGTTGTTGATATTGTGATTGATATTGTGGTTGATATTGTGATTGATGTGGTTGATGTTACTGTCTTGGTGTTGGTGGAGTTGTTGAATGAATCTTTACTGTCTCTTGGACGCGTTCCTCCAAAATTGGACGAACTTTGCCTGAATTTGATTCATCTCGGTATTTAAAAATTACATAAAATGCATGGAATAATTCTGAAAGCCATCCTATAGATAATAATAATAATAAAGTTAATTATAATTTGAATACGATGCATTGATAAGATTTTATTTACCTAACAATGTTAAAATAATATTAATCAAAAATCCGCATTAAAACATCATTTCATTATCACTCCTAATGTGGAAGCATTATACTAGCAAAGCGATAATATCATAAATGCTATATTTTAATATTATAATTTATTCTATAAATTATATTTATTAAAAAAGAAAATCAATGTAAAATTCTAGCACCTATTTATACTTAACAATTTTGCCAAAAAAAATTTTGACATCATTAACGTTCAAAAATCGCCGATGATTTTATGATGAATAAATGAATTAGAAATTCAGAATAATTAAAAAAAATTAATCGTATGTTTCCAAAAGTAGGTTGTAATACATTATCACAGATGGTCTCGTGGGGAAATGATGGTCTATTAGCTTTTGGCCTTTTGGATATAAGCATTCTGTCATCCCAACTCTAATAATGGTAGATTTATATAAAAAAAAAAAAATAACATTGCTAGTTGCTGTCGAATTCGGCCAATAAACTCAGCTTCTTTTTCGTAATTACTTTTAACGTTTTAAGATAATAAAGATTTAAATTATTTAAAATAATTATTTTAACGAGTTAATTAAAATAATGAAATTTTAATAAATTTATTGAAAACGTTTGCCAGTAACATCAAGTCATGAGATATAGTAAATCATACAACGCTTAGAAAAAAATTCTAAATATCCTAAATTTGTTGCACTGGTCTCTTGAGGTGCCAACTATCAAAATACCATGATACGACCTTTCAGAACAATTCTAACGTATACCATTCCTGATAAGTAAACTTTTCTTTCAGTTTCCATTCGTTTAAACAAGAAAATAATTTTGTAACTTCAAATTTAGAAAGTTTGTGGCCAACAGTTAATCTTGATGTAGTTTATTTACAGAATATGAAGGTTAATGATTTCTGCTATCTAGTTAATACTAGGAGACGAAAACCGTTGGAGTTTTTATAAGCAAATTCTTCCTGTGTATGTTACAAAATATCACGCGTGAACGTGATCATAGTTTTCGCTTCGCTCTGGACAATAACTTATATGTATCCAATTGCATCAAATCAACATTGCCGCTATTCGTTTCTTCCTCTAAGCATCTTCAGCGTAAGAAACTTGCTCAGTACCTCCTACATTGAAAGTTACGTTATATATAAAAAAAGGTAAATACATAATTCAACATATAGTATAATGAAGATGAGTTTGAATGTACTAAAAGGTTTTACTGTTTCGTGTGTATAAATGTTCTTTAATTTATAGCGTTTAAGTTCTGATTCAACCAACCTTTCGTGAAATAACCATTTGTGTAGAATAACTTTTTTTATTTAATTTTTAGAGTGATTCTTAATGGAAGATTGAAGTTTAGAAATATATATATATATATATATATATTTTTAGTAACTTTTTGCTTTAGCAACTTTTACTGATAAAATGTAAGTTTGTTTAATCAATTTCTTTTTGTTGTTCTATAATTTTTTAATGTAATCACCCTTTTTTAAAGAGTCGATACGTGGATGGTCAACCGAATAAAATTTTGTAACACTTCAAATTTAGTTTTATGTATAAGCATTTATATTAGCATTAGATAATATTGTTAGATAAATATTGTATTAAATAAATATTGTAGTAAATAAACGCATAAGTGTTATTTTTTATTAGCATATATAATAAAAAAAAAATTTAATATTGACTACTTAAAAAAGGTTCAAAATTTTCTTTTAATTTCCTAACAAATGTATTGGTTTGTTCTGTATCATTCTTCTCTTCAACCCTCTAATATGTATCACGTATCCTTTCTGTTAGTTTACTTAAGGTTGATCATCAATTTTCTAATGCTCTCTCATCTTCTGTCATCCTAGACAACTCTGACTTAACTAATTCACGATGCATATATACATCAAACCCGGCCTCATCAAATGTTTGTTAAAATTTTTTCCATATATTAAATCTCAATAGTTTTGTTTCGCTATACATATTTTTGTGAAATATATGACAGCAGGGTAACAAATACTGATGAAAAAACAAGCAGTAACAATATAAAGATGTAAGACCTGGAGCTGATTTGCCTTTCTCTATTCGCTTTTCAATAGCACAAATCTCATTAATAAGCATTTTTTGAATAAAAATAGAAACTTATGAACTTCATCAAGAATTTCATCATCAATACCAATAGCCGAAATCTTCTAAGTATGAAATTCATAAGCGATACATTCTGAATCAGAACGTTTTTTATCAAGCATAACTATCTTGTGACATGTACCTAATAAATTGAAAATTTAATTAAATGAAACTATAATGCAAGACACATAAAAATTATAATATATAAAAAAAAATACTTATTAAATCATGTTATGGAGAGGAGATTCTCTTTAATTTACTATGATATGATTCTAAGACATTTGTTGAAGTCCTTTGTAAAAGAAGAGGTGAATGCTGTCATGTCTAAAGTGCTTACTGATGTATGTTTTTTGTATAATTTCTTAAGATATATTTTTTAATAATTAGAATTAGACATTCATTGATTGCTTGTTTAATAAAATTATTACATCCAACTTAGTCCTTTTGTGCATGGCTTGGATTATTTTTTGTCATGGCTTTATATCATAAATTCTACTTATCTAATTCCACATAATGTGTATTATACAAAAAATAATATCACATTCTTGTTCACCATTTTTAAAACCCAGAAAAGCCATTTTAATACTATTTAATTCTATATTACTTTAGTCAGAAAGAAAATATCTTGGATCCTATTGACATGTAAATCATTTAATTATCTTCAAACTCTCCTTTATAGTGTAACTATCTTTCTTGCTTATGAAGAAATGAGCCCTGATATCCTAACATCCATAATTATTGCGAACATACAAAGTAAACAATCAGCAATCATATTTGTTAGTTTTATGTTTAGAATCAATAAGAGTCAATTAGCCATGTTTCTTGATAATTTCAAGCTGATTTGGATATGCAAAAATAAAAGCATAGGTTAATAAATAAGAAATCTCATAATACTCAACCAAATATTTTTTTTCTTTTAAGAAAGAAATAATCTCTTAAATATCTAGATCTCATTTTAGATTCCCAATAAGATGTATATCAAGAGATCTATGTACTTTGTATTTTATATTCAAAATCTTTTTTCATCTCAGTTCTTTTACACTTTCTTCTAAATCTAACTCTTTGGATGCATATTCTTTAATTGTATTGACAATTTTTAATGGCTGATAGTTTTTTAAAGCTTCTTGTATAACTAAATCCTAAACAGCTTGTGAACACTTAATCTTTTCACTTTCTTCTAGAGAATGTGAATAATCAGATGAACTTTTAAATTATTCAACCTTACTCTCTATACAGAAGTATAACGTTAAACTATTATTTTTGTAAAACACATATTGGCTGATCAAGTTTTTATTATATGATATTTTTTATATAAAATGCTTTCTTTTTAGATGTTTGACTTGTTAGGTTTATTAAATCTACAAATGAAAACTTTTCATAAATTACTATTGACATATTCTTATAACTGAATCTGATCCATATATTTGATATAAGAGGTTACCATTTCTTGTCAAATTCTTTCATCAAAACTTTAAGCAGTTATTTAACATTGAAGAGATAGATCCATTTTTGATTAGAAGTTAGGACTTCAGAGATAGGTACATTTATAATATTAGAAGCAAAGGGGTGGTTATTGATCACTTATAATGAATACTAAAAGTAGTATTTTAAAGAAAATAAAATTAAAAGAAAAAAGAAACCTTTCAGAGAAAAAATTTTTTTAAAAAATTAACTCCTAGAGAAAAAGAAATTTCGAAAAAATATTTTTAAAACAAAAACTTCTGAAGAAAAAGAAAAAAAACTCAATAAAAAGGAGCTTCAGAGAAAAAAAACCTTAACTTTTTCTAGAATACTAGATAAAAAAAAAAAACACAAAAAAAGAATACTATTGTAAAGAAGACTACAGATTTGAAAAAAAGAACAAAAAAACTTTTTTTTTTAAGAATATATAAGAATAAGAAATATGAAGAAGAATAAGTAAGTATTAGAAGAATAAGAATACTATCAACAAAAACTTTAAACATTTAGAAAAAAATCCTTTAAATTTAAAGTACCATTGCAGATTAAAAGAGAAACAACTTCAAAAAATAAAAATTTCTTTTCTTATATTATATTCATTAACAAATATTTTTTAAAAATAAAAAATAGAGGTCTATAATATAAAAATCCTTTATTATTATTAAAGATTAGCTTCAAAGTATATTTTAAATATGACAATTTTGAAAAATTTTATTTGTATTATCACGTGACTATAAATGTTTATATATAAACTAAATTTGAAATATTACAAAATTTTATTCAGTTAACCATCTGATCTTCTAATATAACTCTACTTATCCCATTAATTATGTAATTGAACCTAGCTTTAACTGCCTTCTGAAATAGTTTCCTAGTTCTATTAATATCTTCAAGAACTTATATTATTGAATTTATCAAAAAGTTTATATAAAGTTAAAGTAAGATTTTAAGTGGTATAGTAATTATAGAAATATTTTGAATAATTTGTATAAATGAGAATATATATTTTAAATTAATAATAGATTTTTTATTTTTTAATTTTTATTATCTGAAGTATAGTGAAAAACTTTTAAGTATAACAATTAATATTGAATAATCAGATGATAATAATAAAATCAGTATTACTTAATTAAAATTATTTTTTAAAGTTAAGAGAAAAATGACATTATTTAATTTTTTAGAATTTTCTACCTCCTTTTCTGATCATAAAATCAAATAAGAAAATAATATAATTTAATCACTTAATAATAATTTTAATTTTTAATAATAAAATTAAAAGTTAATTTATTAAATTTTAAAAAATTCAAAATGAATCTTATAATTTATAGATTGTTTTATATAAATCTGATACATTTTATTTAATATTGAGTTAAATAATTCTATTATTAATATAAAATGTAAGATAATTCTAATCAAATTCTTCTATCATTCTATATAGCTGTAATTTTATTATCTTTTAATCAACAAATTAATTTATATATATAAGCTCTTTTCATTAATTCTTTCAATATATCATGATTTTCTACTAGAATTATAAATTGCTTATTTTAAATTACTTATATTCTTTTTCTTTAATACATAGTCTTAATATGTATTTTTATAAATACCTTTATCAAAAAATACTTTTCACACTTCTAGTATATAAGTTCTTAATACAATTCAGATAAAATTCTTAGACAATATTTAATAGCTAGTATTAGACTTGAAATCATCTAATTAATAAATCTAATAAATTTAATAATATAATTATTTTAAAGGTCTTTTCTAAAAGAAATTAAAGATTAACAAACAAAATCAATTTTATTATAATATACTTATATAGTTAATTATCATGATCAATCTTATAATAAAGATAAGAAAAAAGTTAAAAGTATAAATAGTAATTTTATTAAGACTATAGAGTTATAAATCTAGTCTCAAAATTTATTCAAATATTATCTGAAAAAATTCTATCAACTTAAGGTAAACTTACAGGTCTATTTATATAAAATTACTAACTAATACTATACTATACTTTTTGATAATTATAAATAATATATATAATAAAAACTAAATAATATAATATAAATAATAAAAAGAAGATTATATAATATATAATAAAAAAATAAACTGTTTGATACATATATTATAAAGTAGATCAAATAATATATGTAGCAACAATTGATCATCTATTGATAGGATTCTAGTTTCAAAATTTACAAAGATATCCACTAGTATGTTTAAAGTTTTATAACTGAGTTTTTTATCAATTATAGAAATTTGCTTATTTACATTTTCAAAATACTTTTTATTATTAAAAACATTTAAAATAATTTCTACTAGCTTAATAGATAATAATGACATATTTTATTTATTAAGTTATATACTGATTATTTTAGTATATGTATTTGTATTATAAGATAGTCTAGATTAAGTTTTTTAAAATAAGCAAATATTTTATAATATTTGCAAGAACTGAAAATTTTATTAGATTCACTATTTGTTAATAAATACTAAATAGATTTTACTGAATTTTCATAATATTGTTAACATTACTCTTTCCGTAAAATAAGTTAACTATGATTTGAAGTTAGGGAGGCAATAGCTATTACTTAAATCTAATCAATTTAATACGCTATTTATTAGAGAGTTTATTTGGTTAACAAGAAATAAATTATAAGTTTTATGTTTGCAAAATGTTAAGATTGTTTATTATTATTATTAAATGTATATTGAATACAATATTGAGAACTTATTGGAATCTGTTTAGAATCTATTCTTTTTCCAAGACATTTTCATGCTCTTTATATAGGAAAATTACAATTAAGAAAATCTATGGTAGATATGATACTACTGATAATAATAACAGAGCTAACAGATATGCTAATTATATTAGATATAATATAAATGATAATAGTAATATAAATAATAGAGATATAATAGATATTATGTATATCCTATTTGGTAGATATGGCAGATATGGCAGATTTGGCAGATTTGGCATATATGTCATATTTGACAGGTTTATCAATTTTTGCCAGTTTCAATGTGTAAACTCATGAAAAGATTCTTTTTCTGTAATTTTCATAAGATTTGTCATATATTTCATATGAGATATTTAAAAAGTATTTAAAATAAATAAAAATTCACATTTTATTAGAATTTAAAAAATTATTTATATTATTAAAATTAATTAATAAGTAGACAAATGGTATTAACTTATATTTAAAATTTATTGAAAAATTATAATCAGAAAAGTATAATAGATATTCATTATATCACATAATAATAAAATCAAATATCAATCTTTTTTATAATATTTGATTTAAATTAATTTAAAATAATAAAAAAATTGATAATATTTCAAAAACTAATCTATCAATATACAGTTTTTTGCATTGATATATCATTTGTTTCTTTCTTTATATTTAGATAAAAAAAGATCTAAATATTTTTGCTATTAAAAAAATTAGACAAGAACTGAAATTTTAAGATTAAAATTATATATACAGTCAACTCTTGATATAGCGAACTCTTGATATAACAAATTTTTTGAACAAATATAATAAAAATACTCATGTTATAGTGAATTGGCCAATCAAATCTCTTAAAATCTTCACTATAACCTTATAGCGAAATTGAGGTCTAGGACATAGAGTTCGTTATAATAAAAGTTGACTATATTACAATATATTTTATTTAATGACTTGTATTTTACCAAGTTTTTACAAGTTCTAAAGTATTATTAAAGTCTACTAATATTTTTTTTACTGTTTCTTTATATTCTTCTTCTTTTTCTTTATTATTATTATCTAAAATTTTATCATCTAATAAGCTATTATTAATATTATCATCTTTTTCTAATCTTTTATATAGAATTTTACATTAAATATAACACCTTTTTTATAGAATTATAAACAATAATTATACTTATTATTTTGTTTTGCAAAATATTTGTGATGGAAAGCATGTTCATATATCAATATTATGTCTTTTTTTTATCTAAACATTTAAATTTTTGATTATAATAATCACAAATATTATAAGATAGTAGTTTAAATATACGATATTGTTATAGTCAGTTCTTTAAGATGCTTATGAATGGTAAGTGAAGCAATATTTATGAGTGGTAAGCAAAAGGTTTAATTCGATATTTAGATTTAGAAGAGTGTCAGTAAATTAACAGTTTATTTAATAACTATACCAATGGAGTACTGCCTCAGTCGGCGCTCTGTACTATACAATTATGTTAAAAGGATTAAACTAAACTATTATATAAACTATATATCAGATACACTGCTAAGCTAAAGGAAATTGTCCTCTATTTATATAAAATGAAAAATATAAAGTTATCGAAGTTATAAAAGAAATAAATATAATAAATAAAATATAATAAATATATAAAATAAATAAGATAAAATAAATAAAAGAAATATATTGTATAAAAGAAATATATGCTATAGATGACATAGATGATATAGAAGGCATATATGATTTCTTAGAGATCAATGTCATCCTTTAGATTATCATTATCTATGTCTTCTTTTGTATAATAATACGAATGATCTATATAATTCTGCAGATCTTTTAAATACTAATAATAATCCTAATTTTACAAGTTAAATGAAATCTAGAAATATTTAATATTATACTTGTTCTTAATATTATAATTTTTATTATTATTTTTATTAGATTTTATATTTTTATTATTTTCAGAATATTTATTTTATTTATATTTTATTTATTAAATTAGTTAGTTTATTATAATAAATAGTTAGCTATGACAAAAGAAATTTTGTATAAATAGATAGAATTTTTGCTTATGTTGTAAATTAACTCTTTTGCAAATATGAGTTTTAATATTAATAAAAGAATCAATTAAAATTTATATTTTTCTGCTTTTTTGTATTTTTATATAGTCTGACAGATTTCTATATATTATTTGTAATTAAGTTCATTATTTGAATTCTTTAATTAAATTGTTTATAATCTTGTTTTTCAAGTCTTTATACTTAATAGATTTATTTAAGTCTAAATGTGTAGAATTAGTAAAGTTAAAAGTTAGGTAAATCTTAATATTTTAACTGCAATAAACTGTAGTTAAAAACTTTAAATAGAGATTTAAGGATATAATTAATTTGAATTGAAGAATTCTATAGTAATAATATTTATAATATATAAAAATTTTATAAATTTTGAATTATTCATTAGTAACCAATTCAATTTTATTCAAAAATATTTAGAAATTCTTTATATTTAATACAAATTAATTAATATTAGAAGTATATTTATTATTACTAACTATATTTCAAAAAAAAATATTATTATGTAAGATTTATATTTTAAATAATATTATAAATAATAATTACTCAAGAAATCACAATGCAAAATTAAGAATTCATTAAATACTATATTATATAATTTTATTAATAAAGTGAAACTTTATAAAGAAATTATAATATTAAATAATTAGAAAATAACTATCAAATAGAAAATTATAAAATATAAACAATTAATTGAAATTATTTAATATGAAATATAAATAAAATACAAAAAAAAAAATTTATAAAATTTATAAAAAATAGATAATATCTTATTTTTATTATTTATATTTTAATCTAAATTATTATTATTAATTTATAGAAATATCAATTAATTATCAGCTTTGTTTCAATAATATAAAACATTCTCAAATAAAAATTCAAAAGATTATTTTTGATATATAATAAATTATATATATAATATTTTAATAAAAAAGTATTAGATTAAATTAAATAATAGAATATTTTTATAAAATAAACAAAAAAAAAGGATTTTTATTACTTATAAAGCTTTGCTTTTAACTTATAAAATAAAAAAATATTTATATTATAAATATAATAACTATTTGTATATAGATTTTAATCTGATAAAATTATATTTAAGCTATTTTAAAAATATATATAAAGATAAAATTTAGGAATTAATAATGTAAAAAAATTTTTTTTAATTAAAATTTGTTTAACATAATTAAAAAAAAAAAAAATAATTAATTTTAAAGATATTATAATAATTAAATGTATATTAACTTACATTAAATTATTAGATTTATTAGTTATATAAATTATTATATCTATAATAAATCACAATTTTTCTTATTATACATAAAATAATAAAAATAACACATACTCAAAAAAGTAATATGTGAAAATAAGCTATCTGATACTTAATATAAAGAATTATCAATACATATCTGAATGGTACTAAATAAACAGTTATTTTAATTTAATTTAAAATCTTTACTAATATTATAAATATTATTAAAAAAATACAAAAATAGGTTTTAAAATACTTAAGAAGCATTCTGATCTACTAAAATGCTTAATCAATATAATAAATAAATTTTATAATATAAATAATTAGTTTACTTCTCTTAGTAATATAATAAGTAGACTAAACTTTAGTTTTAATATTATATTATATAATAACACTATTAGAAAATATTTTTATAATGAAAGTTTTAGTAATTATGTTATTTGTAAAAACTTTTTTAACTCAAAA
The DNA here is from genome assembly GCA_910592005.1 of Funneliformis mosseae. Lineage (NCBI taxonomy): Eukaryota > Fungi > Glomeromycota > Glomeromycetes > Glomerales > Glomeraceae > Funneliformis > Funneliformis mosseae. Next base: position 38,429 of record CAJVPP010000036.1, on the reverse strand, counting down.
TAACAAAAATATAAATTAAAATAAAGTAGAAAAAAATAAAATTAGAAAGATAATAAAATAAATAATATGAAAAGATTGTTAAAAAAATCTAGTTTTAAGAATTTTTAACAAAATTTTTAATTTTTATTATATTTTAGTTTTTGATATTATTAGATTAACATATAATAAGTCTTTATTTTAGTCAAAAAAAATTCTCAAAATCTGATTTTTTAGCAAATTACTTATATGGTCTAATGAATTCAGATTTGCTTATTTTAAATCAAATAAAAAATAAAAATTTGAAAAATTCTAGAAATACTTATAATAAAAATTATATTTTATTTACAATTAAGTTTAATGATGGTTTAATAAATATTTTGAGATTATTTTGATTGATATAGAATTGAATCTTTAATTATAATAAAAAGAAATATTAAATTCTGATATATATATCAATATTTTTACTAACTACTTTATACTATAGGTAAGTACAGTCAACTTTTGATATAGCGAACTCTTAATATAACGAATTTTTTGAACAAATATAATAAAAATACTCTTGTTATAGCGAATTGGCCAATCAAATCTCTTAAAATCTTCACTATAGCCTTATAGCGAAGTTGAGGTCTAGGATATAGAGTTCGTTATAATAAGAGTTGACTGTAACTATCTTAACTTTTTTTTTTTAGTAAGATAAAGCTTTATGTTATATATTAAATTATAATATTTGATAAATAAAAACACATAATATTCTAATCTTAGATTAGATATCACAAAGTTTTAACCTTAATCTGATCATAAACCTATAAAATCATTTAGATCAGTAGATTAAAAAAAGAAAATCTTATCTAAATGTAAATAAGAATTATTAAATATAATTCAAAAAATAGAAAAAAATTAGTATAGAAATAATATATTTTTTAATTTTAAGTTTATCTAATTATGTTAATATAATAATTAAGATTAAAATGTAGATATACTAAATATTAGTCTATAAAATTCTAATTTTTTTATAATAATTATAAAATTTGTGTATTATTTTAGCATAATTTTTTTGAAAATTATTTGTAATTATAATTACTAGAATTATATAACAAATAATATATATAAAATTATATAATAAAATTAATATAATAAATTATAAAACTATTATATAATTAATAAATAAATTACAAAAAATATTTTTTTCTTTCTTTATCCTCTTTACTTTTTATTTTATTATAAATATGATTATGAAAAATAAGTTTTATGATTTTAATATTGTTTTATTTTGTAATTAGATTTTAAATAATTTATTTCTATTAAAATGAATAGAACTATCTTTAAAATAAAACGATTATAATGAGAAAGTTAATTATATTAAATTTATTAAAGAAACAACTAAATCTACCATTCAAATTATTATTAATAATTCTTTTTATTATAGGAAGAAGCTGAAGTATAACTAAACTGATATACAAAAATAACTGAATTTACTTTATATTATAAATGTATTAAAGTTAATAATGAAATTATTTACTATAAACATTTAACTATAATTATTCTAGTAAATTAATATTTAATAAATAATTAATCTAAATCATCAGTATTAACCTCCTTTTAGGAAATTAGATATTCTTAGTATATAAATTTTTCTAATCAGAATTTTAAGTTATTAATTAAATATTAATATTATTTTTTTTAAATAAATAAAAAAAAATATATAAAATTATAATTTTTTTTAAATATTTAATAATAAATATTTAAATCTTTTAAACTATATTTATTACATTTATACAATTAATAAAACTAAGGTAAAAAACATCAATTCTCAAAATATTCAAATGTTTAAATAAAAGTATTTTTATTAGAATTTAATATCTAAATATAATTGTTTTCTTTTAAATTGTATATATAAATCAGTAATGATTATGAAGCTTCAAAATATCATTTAAAAGAATAATAATATAATATCATCCTTATAATAAAAATAATATGCATTAGAAAAAAAAAAAAAAAAAATTTAGAAAAATAAATAACTTTCTAATATTTTTTATTAAATTATTTATCATTTATATGCTACAATCTATATTACATAATTAATACTATTAAAATTCACCACAGTAATTCACTCATTAGATGCCTAGTACAGCGTAGACCTTTTACCAATTTCATGACTGGCAACACCACTAGGCATTTCTCCGTTTCTTCCTGTTATAAACTCTTTATATCTGTAATTACAATTAATTTTAGTAATATGAAAAAAAAAAATCAAAAATCAAAAATAAAAACAGATTTACATGGCAGCTAATCTGGCACGTTCTTCAGGCGTAATTGAAGGTCGTGTTATTTTTAAAGATGTTTGTATATGTTCGTTTGTTATAATTGCCTATAAATAAAAAAAATAAAGTTAATTCACTAATATAAGTTGGTAGTCTAGAAAATAAATATATTTACAGTTCGTTTCTTCTTTATTTCATCTTCACCCTCGTTCTCCGCTTTAGAAGCTTTCTTGAGTGTAAATCCTTTTTTAATTAATGCTAACTTTAAAAAACCAAATCAAGTCAATATTTCTAATAAAATTTGCTGCAAAACAACTGTGAATGGCATAAAAAGTTTTTATTACCCTCTGTGATATTTGGCCTTTCTCTGCGGCCGTCAATGCTTTTGATGTACTCTGCGCTGACTTTGAATTAAAGGAAACAAATTGCATGTCATTACCATCAGAATTCGATTTAGAACTTTCTAATGACTTGTCAGAGTCAATAGCTTCATGAATGGCTTCAAGATGAGCATTATATAATAATGCTTGTAAATCGGCACCAGAAAATCCTTCACATTGTTTTGCATAATAACTCAAATCAACATCATCTTTTAATTCCATTTTCCTTGACAAAGCTTTCAGTATCTTATAAATGGAAATTTATTAATAAGAAATCCAAATTTAAATATAATTTACTCAAACTAACCTACCTCAATTATTTCTTGGAGTTCTGGCATATCACATAGTAATGACTTATCAAGACGACCTGGCCTTAGTAATGCAGGGTCTATAAGATCTGGCCGACTGTTATGAAAATTTTATTTAATGTTAATATGAACAATTTTAAACTTATTTCAAATAAGTAGATTATTACCTTGTTGCCGCGAGAACATAAACTCCATCAAGTCCTTCAGCACCATCCATTTGAGTCAGCATTTGATTTACTACTCTGTCTGTCACTCCAGTGCTATCATGACCTCTATAAATAACAAAATAGAATTGTTATGATAATTACATCATCTTAACAATAAAGTAATTCATAATAATTATTATTTACCTTTTAGGAGCAATAGCATCAAACTCATCAAAGAATAAAACACATGGCTTTGCTGCTTGTGCACGTTCAAATAGATCGCGTACCTATTATTAATTTAAAGAAATTTGATTAACCTGTTAACATATGAATAAATTCCATAACATTTCTTTTGCGATGCTTACAGATTTCTCACTAGCACCGATATATTTGTTTAATAATTCTGGACCTTTAACACTGATAAAATTAAGGCCGCATTCTTTTGCAACAGCTGATGCGAGTAGAGTCTTTCCACAACCAGGATAACCATATAAAAGCAATCTATAAATGAGATGAGATGAGATGTGAAGTATATTTATTTTATCACATAAATGGGTAATAATCGTAAACATTACCCAGATCGCAATCTTAAAGGACAATTTGCAAAAATGGATGCATATTTAGTGGGCCATTCCAAGGTTTCCAACAAAACCTTTCTCGTTTCGACCAAACCTAAATTATAATAAAAAATGAATAAAATATTTATAATTTCGTTATAGATTGGTTGATAAATAAACCTACCTCCGATATCAGTCCAACTAACTTTTGAAGTATGCAGTTTCACGCCCCGTAAAGAAAAAGGGACAAATTCCTTTTGGGCCTTGCGAAAATCCTCTTGAGTGAGCAAAAATTGTGACTCATCATTTCCACTATGCAAATGCCTAGATACCCCTTCATGTATCGTACGTTCTACAAGGGCTTTAAGATCTGCAGCCAAATATCCCTCACATTCACTTGCCACCGATAGCAAGTCGATATTAGACACACTATTTTGAGCAAGCGTAGGACCCGAAGACATTATTGCTTCAATAATCTAATAAAATATTTAATTCTATTAAATAATTAAAATAACCATTAAAATTTAGTAATGATCGAATTATTACCTCATGCCTCTCTGTTTTTGTCGGCGGATTCAATTGAGCAATCTCGCAAAACAAATGACTTGTAGTAAGGTACGCATAAATTGAAGCTTGTTGCTGTGCAGTTGCAAAAATTGTTATCCGATGCCTTTTGCACATTTTTGCAGCGATCTGAAAGAAACATTCGGCCAATTGACGAAATCTGAACGAATCTGTATGCTTTGAGGGATCAACGATTTAACAATTGTATAGATTATTTAATAATGACACAAAATCCATTGAAACACATACTTCAACTTCCGCAGGAATTAACCTGTCAAGATCGTCAAAAAGAATTATGCTAGGAGCATGCCATGCAGCATCATCAAACCACTGCTGTAACTTATCTTTTACAGATGATACGCGCTCTTCCGTTAATTCAGTACACCTTACAACTAAACAATCTACAAAATAGTTGTAATTCATTTTTTAAAATCATCGCATATTAACTTACTGATTAAATTCAAATCATTTAATAACTTACAAGCTAAAGTCTGCAAATCTCGTTCCAAGCTATATACAACTGTTTTAGCTATGCTAGTTTTACCGGACCCATGTCCACCACATAAAAGTAATCCACCCAATGCTGCGACAATAAAACAATTTAAGTGATGCCCATTAAGAGGAAAAATATCAACACGAAATTACCTGGAACGCGTAATGCACTTCGTAGAGGAACTTTTCCAAGACAAGATCGCAAATAACCTTCCAACTTATCCGTGAGATTTGAAACTCCAGCAAGTTTTGGAAGACAATCCTGAACAGGCCTAAAGGTGTCGACGATTAATTACAAAATTTCATCAAATACAAAATATCTTCATAAATAAGTTTTACTCACTGTTTCAAAAGTTTTTGGTCTGGCATTGGGATATTATCTCCAACCTCTGTCTTCATATTTTGTAATTTACTTTTTGTCAAAATTGTAAACATTTCGGGAAAATCAAATTTCCCATGACGACCATCATTTTGATTGCCGGACTTAACACCCAAAAATATTGCAATATTTAAGTTACCATTAATTGAAGACAAAGATAATTTCATTCCATTTGTTAACACAATTTCAGTGTTATCCGGGAGATTCTCGACAAACGCTGAATTATAATCATTAATGATAAGTAAAGTCAGGTCATTATAAATAAATAGGTTTACACTAAATAAATACCTTTAAAGGAATTAATTAAAAGAGTTGAGAAAACTGATTTATCTGTAGCTGGACTAAAAATGGATTTAAATCGATTTACAAATATATTTCAAAGATAAGTTAAAAATATTTCGAACAATTAATATACCTGCTAGTATGAGGTTTGGATGGATTAATTTGAAAGGGACTAGTGTTTCTCAATATAATATTAGATAAAGTAACAGGATTTATCTGTGAGGGTGCTAATCTAAAAAATTTCTAAATTAATTTTTAATCAATCATGATAATAAAAATTATTTAACCCACGGTAATGAAAATTTACCTGATTATGGCAAAAATTTCAGCATCCAAGCAATCTCTAATTGACCCACATAAAACTACGTGCCCCGGAATTACATTCGAATTTTCCACAACTTTGACATATATAGTATTTTGTGAACTGCTTTTATTATCCATTTCAGTTTTATCTTCATTCTCTTTGTTGTGAAATGATTGTTGAGGTTGCACTTTAGAAAGACGCACAACTTTGTTATTTGAAAGTCTAATGTTGACAAAATCCTTAGAATGAACGTACGCCGAGCAAAATTCATTTGGGTATGATGGAAACAGTTCTGTACTAAGATATTCCTTAGGTAACAATCTCAAGCAATATATTGGAGCGTTGAAAATACTATTATTATTTGATATGCCATTCTCATTTGATTTGGATTGAAAATTCTCTGTTGGACGCGCCTTGGGTTTGACAGACACTTCAGTATTTGCACATAACTTTGCAAATTGAGTTTTTGGATCGATTTCCACTATTAATAAAGATTTATCATTTAAGAAATATATATGCATAATTCTATTCTCCTAACATTTATTATCAAAAAATCCAAACCAATTTTGAGCCGTGTGAGGTTTGAATTAATCCATAGCGTAACAATTTGATTAGGATAAACAACACGTAATTGTTGGATGAAATAATTCTCGAGATAATTTGCTCGACGATCCTAAAAATTTTAACAAAATCGTAAATAATAAATGTAAATAATTCAAATAATTCAAATAACGGATAAATGAAAGATACCACTATTTCCCAGTCCTCAATGCTACAAGGTTCGGCATGCACCAAGTTGGCCTCGGGTGAATTTTCACAAATTTTCATAGATACCTTTAATACAAAAATAATACATGAATTCCAAATCAATAAGGAAATTATTAAATATTTAGAATATATTACCTTTTGGCCATCATGTAAGCCGATGGAGCTTCCAAATTGTGGATCAATTTCGATTGTATCAACATGTGTACTATGTTGCTTAGAAGCGTCTCCTGACCAGCCAACATATGATCTTCGCAAGGTTTTAGCTTCCTGCCAAGATAACTCTAAAATCACATTTTGTGGTAACTTGTTCGAACAAATTAGTTTATGAGCAATGAATTAAATAAAACAATAATTAAATTAAACTTATTTGCAAAAGTCAAAAGTACCTGATGTTGGCCATAAAGAAAATTTGTAACAACAAGTGGTAAACTTATGAAACAATTATTAGAAGAAACAAAGGAAACCGAAACCTGTACTTGAGACATTTAAGTTAAAATTTTATAATTTAAGAAAATTGACATCTGAAAGATAGACAAAAAGATATCGACCAATCATTATATATATAGTAAGGACGATCAACTTCATCAAAATGCGCAGAACTTTTCTAGTTGTAAAAAAAATCGAGTCACGGGATATAGTAAATCATATGATCCGAACGTTTTAGTAATCATTTTCGTGACAAAGTGGCGAAATTGATTTAATATCATTCTTTTATTACATATATTCCATTAGAAGATATTTTAATTTTAATACTTTTGATGAAAAGAAGGCTTAATTAAAGTATAGCCTTTTGATAAAAATTTTCTGCAATATAAAGTAAATATATATATTAATTATCTTGAATCGTCTCATCCACATCAATGTCCATCTCATCTAATTTAAAATTATCTTCATTATCTTCTCCATAAAAACTAAATAATTCTACCGAATAAATAGGTATATCACCATCATTTAACCAAGTAATGTTCTTTCTATCATATATCGATGTGTTAGCATCATCCGTTGAAGAATTTTTCTCCGATTTAATATGTCTTTTTTGATGAAATAATGCTAAACAACCTCTCATAGATTCAAATGATTCATATATTGATAATTCATATGTTATTAACTTTGATAACCCATCAAGAGATGGATGCAGTCCTTCGGAGAGAATCAAGGTAGAAAAATGTACATCAAAAATTAAAGACATAAAATCGAGAAGCTATTAAAATCAAATTATCAAAAATTAGTAAAATATTTTTTTTTTTTTTTTTTTTTTTGTGCAAAATAGGTCTTATACAAGTTCAACTTACAATACGAAAATCTGGAATGTGCTTGACTTTTTTCAATAAAGCGTCTTTCGCTTTACCAGGTGACATTAATTCGGGCATAACATCAGTATCACCATGTATTTTAATCCATTTACGAAAAATTTGAATTATAAACAATAATTCATCCTCATTCAAATCTTTTAAAGCTTTCATCATCTTATTGTCATTTCTTGGAGCATGGATAATTAATGAGAAAAATTCTTTTATTAAAGGTTTTTTCTTTTCTGATTTTGAGAATTGTGAATTATGTGAAATCAAGTATTTCAATAGATATACAAGATCTTTTTCAGGTATATCAGGAACGTGAGTTAAAGCAAGTTTCAACAACCCCTAGAAGGTTAAAGAAGTTTTATCAATAAATAAAACCAAGATAATAGAAAAGAACACCTAAATAAATTTCAGGATTTACCAATGAATTTCTTTCAATGAAAGCTTTCACGATACCATCTTTCACATAACTGTTAGATATGACATTTTTCCCAATAAGGAATTGGAATAGAGTGGATGACCAAAATTTCATGTTAGGTGTCCCATCCGAATTTTGTGATATGCAATAAGAAACTATTCTTTTGATAAAATCGCTCGTAAATAGAGGAATTCGTGTATTCGCCTAAATTTTACAGGGTAGTATAAATATAATTAAATATCTTTTAAAGTTTCTAGTTTGAATTGAAAGAAAAGATTTCAATAATCGATATACCATGATGAGTTCGTTTGACTTCATTTCAAAATATTCTGATTGTAGTGCTTCGATATCGATAATTGGTTCTTCTTCAATTTCTTTTTGCCATGAAGCTAGATTAAATATATCTTTATCATAACTATTTGCATCATCTGAATTAACCCGTTGACCTTTTTTAGGTTTGGCACTTTTATTGCTACTATTACGAGATTTTTTAGAATTAATTTTTAGGTAATCGAAATATTTTTTAGGTTCAATGGAATGAATTCTTAATCTAGATTGTAAATATTCTGATTCGCTTTGAGCCGCGAAATTCCTAATTTTTTTTTCCATTTCTTGTACTGTGGGAGTTGACGAGGGATCCAGAATATCAACGAGTAAATCAGATTCGTTTTTACGATCTTCCTCTTTAGCATTTCCGTTAACAAGTTCGGGTTTAATACCATTTACCTAAAGTACATTTTTTTAGACACATTACTGTAAAGTATCCAATAAACTTTTAAATAAAATATACGTCAACATTATATCAACCTGTTTTTCAATTCCATTTGTGTTACGCACGTCTTTAATTCCATTCTCTCCTAATTCTGAGTGCTCGTCTCTCTCATTTAAGCGATTTATTGCGTCTAACAACGACATTGATACAAATAATTCTATAAAACATAATAAACAGCAAGAATTAATTTCTGTTAAGGCAATAAAAGTGTTATTAAGTTATTACCTTGAAAAATATAAGATCAAACCAATTTTTTTTTATTTTTTTTATTGTTTAAATTTATTTTTTTTCCTTTTTTTTTTTTGCTGCAGATCTAACAATTTTATGTCAATCTATGGGTGGAACTTCCATGGAATAACTTTTTTGATCACGTGGAAATAACGATTATAAACCTGCTTGACACATGACCTCAGAAACAAAATTATCTTCAGATTTCTTAATTCCCTCTCCACATTCCCATCTTCTAAAATCAATTATTTCAACTGTGATTTCAAATTCCTTCTCGGCTTTTTCTATAACATCCCTAACACTACCACCTCCAATCAAAAAATCTTGACATAACAAAACATTTTCTTTTAAGTAATCATCCTTGTTAATACCATCTGGAATCACTTTCACATGATTTTCACTAATATATTGAGGATTAAATCCAACAATTTGTCTAGATAAATTTCTTAATAATTTATTTATTTGCTCTGAAGGATACGTCAAGGTGGAGTCTTGTTTTGTGGCTTTACTCGATAATTTCATAACAACTAATCCTCCAATTTTGCCTGTAAATAAATCACCACCATGAACATATCCACTTGTCAATATAATATCTTTGTCGTTTATTACATTTGAAGTTTCATTCATATCGGGAAGTACAACGGCATCAGCTCTACGCAAACTAATGTTTTCACCTAATTTACCAATAAGTTCCATCATAGATTCCTGAACAGTAGCCAAAGGAAGATTGGTAGAGGAAGATGAAGTTAATGATGGATGAGGATACAAAGGTGACGACTGAAGAAGTGGGAGTGGTATTGGCCGAATAAATGAGGCATAGTTGGAAGAAAATGAAGAAATAGATTCAGCATCTGAAGATAGTAAAAGAGATGTGGATGCGACTTGAGTTACGAATTGTTGGAAAAGGGTGTTGCGTGAAACGAAGTCAGTTTCGCAATTAACCTATCAAATCAATGAGTGTAATTCGTAAGTAATGAATAAATGGTGGATTAATAAATATACAACAAACTGATGAAATTCATATACCTCAACGATTGCACCTCTTGTATTTCCCATGCCTGTTTCTTTAGCTCCAGTCCTTCCTTCGAACCCCTTTGTCAATGCAACTCCAACCAATCCTTCTTTAGCTATCCTTCCTTTAAGTTTTTCTGCCTTGGCACTTCCACTGGTTTTAGAGTCTTCTAAAATCCATGATAATGCTGTACCATAATCATTATTATGCTTTATTAACGCTTCTTTTGCTTTTGTAATACTGACTTGAGTTTCTTGTCGTAATTGCTGTAAAAGTTTTAAATTAGGTTTGATGGTTGAATAATATGCATTTGTGGGAAAATGCAATCTGAACAAAGGTAAATATATTGAAGTGAATTTTTGAGTAGTCCGAAACATATTCAATTAATAAAAAAAGTGTCAAAAAAAAAGAGGATTTTTTTCCGAGATAATCCATTTTAATAGGTGTAACATACTATTTTAGAAAGTATACAAATTGCACTGTTAGATCCACATCGCTGTGTAACTTGTTTGATTATCTGTTATCGTTATCGGGGATCAACATTGATAAGAAAAGTTTATTAACGCTTCGAAATTCGTTATAAATTTTTTTTTTTTAATTCGAGATTTCTAAGAATTTGAAAAATGAACATAAACTTGCGGTTATTTTTCACGAGGAAAAAAACCTTTTGGTGTAAATCCATACATTTATTTCGTTCAGCTATAAACACTTCGAATATAATTTACAAACCTTTTGACTTTCGAACTTTATATAACTCTTCTAATAAAACGTCTTCCAATTTGACGTCTCGTCAACCAATTCGTATCAAACAAACCATTGGTAGACTTTGGCGTTCTCAATTAACCGTAATTAGATTTCCTTCGGATGAAAAAAAGGAGATAACTGATGAATCAAAATTGACATGTGAACAAATATCGCTACATTCTAATAAAAAAGTTTCAATTAATGATTTAGTTTTAGAAGTAAAAAGACAGATCACCAGTGCATTTATGCCAAAAGGGTATCCGGATTCTGTTACTAAAGATTATTGGGAATTTGCAAAGTGGCAATTTCTTCATAATATAGCGGGATCAGTTACTGGAGGTAAGTTGTTAAGTTGAATATTAAACCGTGTAACAAAGATCACAAACCTTGGCTTTATATAGTTTTGTCGACACAGTCTTTGCTATATGCTATGGGACTCGGATCAACGTCAATCCCTGTATGTCAAAACTACATATTATATGCGGGCTATGTTGGAGGATGGAGGGCTATAAAATTCTAATATGTAAATTTCATCCGCAAAGCTCGCTGCAGCATTGAATTGGATCATTAAAGATGGGCTAGGTCAATTAGGCGGTGTGATTTATGCTGCATCCATTAACGACCGTTTTGATTCTGAACCAAAACGTCATCGCTTTCAAGCAACTGTCGCAATGCAATCTGCTTCGTTCTTAGAATTGTTGGCTCCATTATGGCCAGGCATGTTTCTGCTGATTGCTTCCATTTCAAACATAGGTATATCTCTCGCGATGTATAAAAAGAAAAATATTGCCCTTTTTTTCTTTTTTATAAATTCATTCCTTGTATCTAGGTAAAAATATTGCATGGTTAGCTGGTTCTGCAACAAGGTATGAAAATAAAAATGAAAAACAAAACTATTAATATGATTGACTTTAATATAAGATTATTATGATGGTTTGACCTTTATCCTATTTAGAGCACAGATGCATAAAACATTCGCGCTAAGAGATAAGTAAGTTACCAACCGTGATTTTGTTGACCCAAAACACAATTAAATTATATTCTTTAATCGTTTTAGCTTAGGAGATATCACCGGAAAGACAGGATCACAAAGCACAGCAGCAGGTCTAGTAGGCATGTAAGCTTCATGTTTGTTTGGCATCGATTTATACAGAGTCACATTTGATCCTTATAAATTATTAAACAGGAACGGCCCTAGGAGTTGCTATAAGTGCCACAATTACTAAATTTCAACCGGATATTGCTACTATAACATCTTCCACAATCGCCGCTGTTCAACCGATTATTCCAATTTTTCTTGCATTTATCCCGTTTTCGATTTTTAACATCTATGCTAATTATAAATCTAGTCTTTATGTGACAACCAGGACCCTAAATATACCACGTGCAGAAATGATTTTATATCGCTTATTAAATCAACTTGGTGGAGAAACAAGGACATTGTCGAGAATCAAGTGTGATTTAAGAGATCTCGTTCCATCACCAAAAGAAATATCAGCAGAGGAGATATTTGTCAAACGATATTATTCGCCATATGAAATACCATTGGTAATAGAACCGGCTTTACATCATTATACATCTAAAAAATATGCACGGGATTTACATGCTGCGTTAAAACAAGAAGGGTTTCTTCATTCTGAGGAATACTTCATTTTACATGTACCTTATCATCATTTGTTTGGGGGCTTAAGAAAAAAGCGACAACTTGTACAACAAAATCATCATCATCATATCCACTTCCCTGGTAACAGACAACATCTAACATTATGGTTTTCGCAAAAAGCAAATACTATGGACTTAATCAAGGGATTCTATCATGCATGTACAATTAGATATGCTCTGGAGTATTTTGATTCTGCCACCTCTGAAGATAGGAATCACGTGCTAAATATCATTCAAGATACTCATGCTTTAGTGGAGGATTCCTTTACAGATCTTATAAACACGCTTGAAAGCAAAGAATGGGAAATTGAACATCTTTTCTTCACAGAAAAAGATGATCATAGATTATTTGTCGAGAAATAGTTTCTTTCTGTTAAATTTTGTAATTATTTATTATTTATTCAATTTAGAAAATAGTCTTTTTTTAATACATATGATACAAAATATTTATAACTTATATTAAATTTATGTCGCACACCGATTATATCTTTATAATTTGATACCGCACAGTTGTTTTGATCGTTATGATTTTCAAGAATTCTACTCTGCATCCAAGGTTATCAAAACGCATTCTGAATCAGATTTATGATACTAGAATGATTCCTCTCTAATATTCATAGATCAAGTTCATTTTGTACATTTTGTTCCGCATCTCGTCATTACATTGCAATTGTGGAGGGAACAGATGTAGATCTGTCTTGGGTTGTTTTAATCCAAACTGTAGGAATAGTGAGAAGAATTTTTGCAAGCTAAACATGGATATGAAACATGAATATAATTATAAATTGATTATTTTATTTGTTAATCCATATTGCAGTAAATTTCGCAGCCTCTTATGCAAATTTCATCTTGGAACCAAAATTCTTATAAATCATATCAATCTAATTAGTAACAAATATAAAATGTATAAAATCAAAACGCGATTTCTTCATCAACTTCGATATCGTTCCATAGTTTTTAACTTCTCGGAAATTAACTTGATTATTCGTCAAAAACATGCAATTATTAACTTCAAAAGAACCACTCGGAATTATGCTGCCTTGCTACCTCACTAAACGAGTATTCTATCACTAAAATCCTGTTGTACTTATCATCAGAACTTCCTTTATGGTGTTTGAAATTCGCACAAATTTTTTGCACATCCCCGCACATCCCGCATACATCCGCACACTTGCGCACACTAGCGCACTTTCTTGCTTATTTTGCTCTCTCATTCGCACATTCCGCACACTTGCGCATACTAGCGCACTTCCTTGCTTATTTTGCGCCCACATCCGCATATTCCGCACGTCTGCGCACATTCCCTATATTATATATATGCGCTGAATATTTGACTTAAATTTTCAAATTTTTTATAATGTTTCGCTTTTATAATGTAGAAATTTTACTTTATTAATTTCGTTAACGTAAGCTTTTTACCAATTGGATATGATTAACATGTGATTAATAAGGTTTGTAAATAAAATTTATTGTGCATGGGATTTTAAAGTACATTTTTGTGATATTTTGCAATTTACACATTAAATTTTTTTGTGCTTGCTAAACACTAATGGAAAACTATTTTTCGCCCAAAATATCAAAGGAAAACAAACACAAGACCAAGTTAGTGATGTAGCAGGTAAAAGGAAAAAAATTCAAGTTAATTAATCACAGAAAAAAAGCCAAAAACAGCAGCTACTTCAAATTCGAAATGGCTATTAATGTATAAGTGGCTGGAATATAGAGTCGTTGATGATACTATCCTCATGTTTTTATGCTTGATATAAGAGTGTAAAATTTACTAACCAAATGGCCAAAGGAACTGCAACTTACAAAAATATTCACTTGATCATCATTTAAAATTAAAGGATCATTTAATGGCTGAGAAAAAGCAAAAAGAGAGTCAAAGTGATCAGAATAATATTATAACTGGGTTTGCAAACAATATAACAAAGAAAAAGGTATTATTATATTCCAAATGCAGTGTATTTATTTCGCTGCAAAAAATCACATATCATTAGATATTTATTCTAAATTATATGATTTGATAACACTATAATGTCAAGATATTATTACTTCTTAAGTACTTGCTCCTCCAAAACAGCTTTTATTTAATGCTAGTTTAAGTTCAGTCTACTCAAGTTATAGCACATATCAAAATTATAACTTAGAAAAGAAGATGGAAAGATTTGTAATCAGTATAATCAAGGAAGAGTTTTTTAAAAAATCAATAATTTTCCATTTTGGAGTATTATGATTGATGAAAGGACTTCTATTATTGATGAAAAGCATTTAGCTATAATTTCTAAACATATCTTATATAATCTTCTTGTATTAAGATATATCAGGCTAATTGAACTTGAGAATTATATAGCAAATAATACTATACTTCAAATTTTAAAATTTATTTAAAAATAAAGAATTTATATTAGATAATTTAATTCATTTTGATAATGATAATACATTTATAATAATTAATAAGTTATCTAAATTTTTTTATTTATTAATTAAGTAATTATTTATTAAATGATAATTTATTAAAATATTAGGTCATAAAAATAGTGTAGTAATAAAATTAAAAGAATTAAATCCATTTTTCACTTTAATATATTATATATGTATCTCATAGACTTCATCTAGCTAAAAAAGATGTGACAAATAAAATTTAATATTTCAAAATATGAAGCTATATACAAGAAATTATATTTGAACTTTAGTAAATTATATAAGAGAATGATAAATTTAAAAATGATTTAAGAAATAAATAATAATCTATAGTTAGCAATAGAACTTTAAATAGATTAAATTAATCAAGTTATCTAAATTGAAAGGACCAGATCAGGTCAATAAAAATCTGACTTAGTTTAAATTTTCATTTGATCTAACCTGATCTAATCAATAAAATCATCATTTAAGAATAATAATACTATCATTCAAAAATGATAATTGGTTGACCTGAATTTTGTCAGGTCAGATCAGGTTAAGTTGACCTATTAACTTAGCTTAATATTAACTTAAAGATTTTCTAACTTGACTTAGATTTTCAGATTAAGTTAGGTCAGATAAATAGGTCAATTTAAACTAGTTAGCAGTATTAAATATTATTAATATATATTAATTATTTTTATTAAATATAGTTAAAATTTACATCTAATTTTAAATTTAATAATTGATGTTTTAAACTTTAACAGTCTTAATACTAATAATCAAAGTAAAAGAGATTAAGCTAAAAAAATTTTAGAATTAATAAATAGTAAATTAAAAATTTCAATTATGTATATAATTGATTTAATGTATATTTTTTTTATTTTATGTAAGATTTTTAATATTAATTTCTTATCAAAAGTTAAATCTTCATTAGATATTTTTATAGTAGTAATAAAAACTCAATTTATTAATAAATGATAATTAACTGCATATATATAAAATAAATCTATAATAATGTTTACAAAAAAATCTGATTTATAAAAATCATATATTGAATAATTTTGCTTATTTTGCAAAGATACTAGTTAAAAATTAAAAGCTTATTTTTTATAAAATGATTTATATTAATATATGAGAATTTTAAATCTAAGAGAATTACTATTATAGAAAAATATATTATTTTTATATAAAATAGAAGAAATCAAACTTTTATGTAAATACTTTAGAAATCAAAATATAAATTTGATGGTATTATAGTTTAGTTATTAATCAATAATTTAGAATATCAAAAGAAATAAAAAATAATTAAATATATTATGAAATTAATTAGAAAATATAATATGATTAAAGAGTAGCATCATATTTATAATATTCATCTTTAATTTAAAAATACATTTCCTAATATTAATATTTTAATTAGTATAGTTTTATTAGTATTAATTTCAAATGCAAGTATAAAAAGAATTTTTTAAACACAAATTAACAAAAACTAGATTATATAATATGATAAATATAAAAATTCTAGATATGCATTTAATGGCATTTTTTAATACACCTGATAATATTTCAGATTTTAACTAGAATAAAATATTCAATCAATAAAAGAATGAATATTTGAGTAGAATTAACATTAAATTTTTATTTATAATATATTAATAGTATTTTATTAATTATTTTATAATATAATTATAATATATTATAATTTTAAAATTTTAAAATTTTAAGCATTTTTTTATAAAATTATAAATGTTATTTTACAATTTATCTATTACTAAAAAATGGAGTATGATAAAAAAATAACTCTACATATTATTTAAAAATTATATACATAATTTAAAATTTGAATTTATAATACTAATTATAAAAAGTTATAAAAAATTAAAAAAAGTTGTAAAAGGTTTTGTATAGTGTTTTTTTTTTTAGTAATATTTAATAATAAATGATATTTTCTTTTATAATTAATTCTCTCTAAATACATTCTCTTTATCTAAATGTATATATTAAATATTTTCTTTCTAAATACTTCCTCTTAAGTATATATATATTATATAAAATATTTTCTCTTTAATACATATTTTTTTTAAATGTATATTTTTAAAATTTTTACTATATTTTTAAGAGAACTATATAAGTTTAAATCTTATAATTCAATTTATCACATAATTTGTTTTTTTTTTGATTTTATTAGTATTAAACTCTATATAAATATTTCATTCTTTTTATATTAATAAAGTAAATAATACAATAATACAAATTATAAATTTATTATTTTTAATACTAAAATATTAAATATTTATATTCATATAAATTAGAGTTTTATAAATATATATATACTAATATTACATCTTATATATTATTTGAAAATAAATTTATGTAGTTAGTTTACAATTTATATGAAATTATATATAATAAAATTAATTGATTTTAGTACTAATTAAAAGCTCTGCTTTTTGTTTATATATTCATTTATTATTATTATACAACTAAAATAAAAATAATTTAAAATCAGAATTTATATGTATTATGATCTTTAATATAAATTTATAATTAACTAAAAAACTGATCATAAAATTTAACTTATTAATAATATAATAAGTATAAATATTGAATTTAGTATTATTGAACAAGCACAAATAATTGGATTACATAAAATTAGACATAAAAATGCTGATATTTGTAAAATTATGAATCAATTAGATTTTACAGTTAGGATAATAATTAAATGATATAAAAGTTTAAATAACTTGACAAGCAAAGAAAAAAGTGATCAGCCTCTATTACTTAATAATTATAATCATAAAATTTTAAAAAAATAATAAAGTTTCAGCTAATATAATACAAAAAAATTTATAGCAAAATTTAGCTAAAGTATTTGTATTAAAACAATTTGAAAAAATTGTATTAAATTGAATACAATTCCTATTGACACTTTTGAATAAAAATTAATATCAAAAATGACTAGAATAATACTTAAAAAGATAAAATTGAATAGTATAATATTAACATGCAATTCTTGTGAATTGCGATAGTTAAATGGGTATTCGAATAGTAATTTTTTTAAGTTTACACAATGATCCAATTCAGTTTAACTCAAGGTTTATAATTTACATGATGGTGTATTCTCAATAAGATTAAAAGCAATATAGCTCAATTAGTTCAGAGATATAACAATATGTTTATTTATGATAAATAATAAAAAAATAAGAAATAAGAAAATAAGAAAAAATAAGAAAATTAAAAGAGTAAAGTACTAAATGCGAAGGTTAGGCCAAGCACCTCTAAAAAAATTACTAGATATTTATCTAAAAGCAAAACTAAACAAAAAACTAAAAGTGAACTAAAAGTGAACTGAAGTTTACATGATTTTATCATTCTCTATTTATATAAAATTAATTATATAGATGAATATAACAAATAAATTAAATATATCTAATATGTTCAGTATATCCGTTATGTCAGATATATTAAATATATCTAATATATTTGACATTTAGATCTGTAACATATTGTGTCACATTCGTCAATCCAATCTGATTATAATAATAATAGAGAAACATTATATAAAGTAATAAATCAAAGTTTACTTTTTTATAATAATGATCTTTTCAAGTTTAATATAAACCAGGTATTTGTTTTGATATTAAAAATCTGAATCTATCTGTTAAATATGATAGTGATAAAGTTATAGTTTAAAGGATTAGATCCTTTGGTAAAAATAATCAATTGTTATAATTGTATAGAAATTTTAGATGATAATTTATTACTATTTATTAGTTTAAAATTTTGTAATTGATCTTACAAATTTTAATATGATAATATATCTATTTATATAACTAATAATATTAAATCATAGATTGCTAAAAAAAATTAAAATGTTAATTAATTAGCCTATTTAATCTTCAAATTTGAATTTTATTAAATATCTTTTGAAATTATCTTAAATATTTATTATGTAACTATTTAGATCTTTCTAAAAATCTTAAGGATTTAAAAATGCAACTTAAAAAAAATAAAAAAATTAAAAATTTTATTTGTTATCTATTATATATTATATAGATAATTTCACCTAAAGAGTAAATTAATAAAAGTTATATATAAAGATAGTACTGCAACTAGTTGCAATTAGTAACAAATAAGTATTACAAGATTGTAATTAGTTGCAACACCATCTTTAGTTATATAATATATATAATTTTAAAATTTAAAAAATAAAAATATTTATACTTTAAATAAAAATAACTTCTTGATTTTTAAAATCAGTATTATTTATATTTAATAAATTTGCTAATAAATTAATAAACCTAATAATTGCTAAATTATTATTATTTATATTATTTAAATCTATAATTTTATAATTTTAAAGAATAAATTAATTTTAAGTTTATTATTATTTTTAAATAAATCATTTTTATTTATTATAAAAATTTAAATTTGATTAAAAAATTTTGCTATAAATCACTGGTGGTGATTGTTACTGATGTCATATAACTTTAATTATCATTAGATTTTACTATGTATTTTTTGGACTTAGAATTTTTTACTATAAAAAACCTTATTTATCACTTTTATTCATTACATAGGTATTTTTTTGTGATTTTTAGAAAAATTATCCAAAACAATTTTTTGTAAGATGGCTATTATTAAAAAAAAAGAAATAATCAATATTCCTATCTATAATTTCTATAATTCTGGCCTGAATTACAAATATTATGTAACACTGGTAATGATTACTACCAGTGATCAATAGTAAGCCTTTTTTATAAAATATAAATATAAATTAATATATATTTTTATATATTAGATAAGTACTATAAAGGAATTAAATTAATATTTAAAAAATAATTTATTTATTATTAAAATTTAGTTATAAATATTTTATATTTAATAAAAAAAAATTATTTTATATAATTAGAGTTTTTAATAAGTTAATTAAGTTGAATTATAAATTAAAACTTTAATTTTTTATTAAATTAGACTATATTTAACAAAAATTTACAATTATATAAATCAAAATATGATTTTATACAAGTTATTTTTCAGAATTTTATATAATAAAATAATGCATTATAATTAAGATTACTAGATAAAACTTAAAGGTTTTGCAGATTATATAAATAGTAAAAATAAAAATTTAACAAATTATATTAAATTTTATTAAAGAATTTATGAAATTTAAAATAAAAAGATAAAACTATATCAAAATTTATAAATATGACAAAATTATATTAAAACTTTAATAAAAATTAGTAAAAATAAAAAATTTAGATATTTCATTAGTTAAAAATTATAATATTAATAAATTAGCTCTAAGATTTAAATTTATTAAAATTATTTTAAATATTACTTGTATAATTATTTTGATTTTATAAAAAATAAAAACAATTATTTAATTATTTTATAAAATAAAAATAATATATTACTAATAATAATTTATTAATTTAATACTATTAATATTTTATTAAAAAAATAAAATAATCTATTTTATTATATTATAAATCAACTATATAATATAATATTATATATATAAAATGTATTAAATGTTAAAATTAGTATAAAAATTTTTAATTAATTATAATCAAAGCTTATTATAATAAAATTTATTATAATAAATTTAGCTTATAATAATTTTTATTTTTCTAATTTATTTTAAAATATATCTTATAATATAATAAATAAACTTACTAATATTTTTGATATTATATATAATATATTTTTTAAAAATATTACTATAATATATATTAAGTTTATACTTATTATAATAATATCAAAATATTATTAAATGTATATTTGCAAATAAATTAATGTTAACTTTATGTTTTTTGTTATTTTTTTTTTAAAATTCTATTTAAGATTACTTATAAAAATCAATTTTTGATTTAATAAAAAGTTTAAATCTTTAATTTTACTAATTTTTACTAAAATTATATATTTTTATAAGTTTAATATGTGATATATTACTTGAATTAAGTTATGATTATTATAATCTGCATAATAGAGATATAATCTGATTACCATTTTATAATCTGACTAATACAAGTATAATCTGATTATCACTTTATAATCCAATTATTATTTTAAAATCTAATATTTATTACTTAATTATTCTGATATAACTTATTTTTATAATCTACTTATATTTTTATTATATTAATATAATTAATATTAGTTATATTTTTAGTACTCTAGTTTTTTCTTAGATCATTTTTGCTATTTATTTTTATATTTTAGAATGATATAATTACAGTTACCAGTGAAAATAATAGTATTACAAGTTCTGCTTATTTTTTAAGTCATAGCATATTCATTTTTCACTTTAGAATTTTTCAGTATTTCTAGAGTGTTCTTTATAAATAACATTTAATAAATAAACAAAAAAAAGTTGTAGAAAATAATTAATTTCTTTATGTTTTTCTATTCAAAATGGTATTAACCATCCTTGAAAAAAACTGAAATGCTGTTAACTTTTTTTGACAGCAAAAAATCTGAAATGTAAGAGAAATTTCATAAAGAATAGGTGTTCCCTTATGTTCCTGTTATCATTATATTAGTTCATTAAAGAAAATTAGTAAGATTACTATAGGTTATCAGTCTGGACAACTTTGAAAATTAACTTTTAAAAATGCCGCTAAACTGGAATGTCTCTTTTCTGATGCAGGTAATCATATTTCTTCAAAAAGAACACGATTGTCTCCAGATTTAGTAAATCGTATGTTATTTTTAAACGTAATAGTGCTTATTTTAATATATTTCCTCCTTTAGAATCTAATTAGTTTAATATAATAATGGAATTCTTAGCATTATGTATATGAACATTTATATAGTTTAATAAAATGGTTTTATAGCCTTAAATATAAATCTTCTAATAATTATATATTTTTTAAAATACTTAAATGTAGGACTTCGATAATCTCGCAAAAAAAGTTTTATAGTCCTTAATGGCGAAGTATTTTCCAAAATTGAATTTCTTGTAGATTTCTATAATTACGAATTTAATTTTTTGCTACTTTATTTAAAAAATATATAAATATAATGCAGTATATTAAAAAAATTATCAGTTAATTATAATAAAAATAAAAGGAACTGGGTTTATTATATAATAATGAAACGAAGGAACCGAATTTATTATATCCGGATAAAATGTAAATTCGAATCGGAAGAAACCGGATTTAAATTATAAAAGAAGATAACGTAGATCACTTTCAGAAAATTCTATTGAAATGTTAAATTTTTTATATAATAACATTGCATTTTTGGCATTTTTGGTTATTTTTAAAATGCACATTTTTTATTTCTGACACTGACAAAAAAAAGATCATCACGTGAAATTTTTTTTTTTTAATTTTGTACCCGTTTTGTTTTTTTTTTTGATCTAAAAAAAAAAAAATTTTTTTTCCAGATCAAAAGCAAAAAAATGGTTATGAAAAAAAACATATCAAACATTATGGGTTACAACACTGGAAAAGCTTCACTTATACATTTTCTTTTGGTACTGGTACTACTTCTGACTTTAGCATTGCTTATATCTCCAGTTTTTTGGTCTCTTATTGCTCTTGTTACAATAATCCACGTAGTCGCTTTTGCCCTACAACTTATAGTTAGGATTTGTACAACTTCTATTGAAATCCTACAATTTGCCGTAAAGAATTTCTTAAAGGCCATTTCTGTCTGCGGAAGACGCATTCTCAAATCGAACACAGTCTGTATCAACACTTATGTCTCCAATAGCTTTCGTAAAGTTGTGAGAAGTATGAGTAGAGTACGAATATATTTCGTTCTCACATTCGGTGTGGGTTTTGGTGCATACAAACCTCACAACTTAGTTGAAGAACGGTGAGTATTTTATTTAAAATTTTCCTTTCCAAAGTTTCAATAAAGTGTCATGAGGTACAAATTTAATACGAATTATCTACATTATATTAATCAAGTATATAAATATGAAATATGATAAATATACAGGCCAAAATTCCGTCTTCGATTATATATTCCCGATGAACCTGAAATCATACCAAGGCAAGAGAGATCCAGGATGAAATTGAGTAAGTGAAAATGAATGCTTACAAGAAATATTCTGTTTCGAGGAGGAGGGGGGGAGGTTTGCAATATATTTACTAATAACGTTATCTTATTAATAAGAGGTTAAAACTCTGCCGAAATCCATTAGATATCGACCACACATTCCATCAATCCTTGGACCTAATTACATCGAAGGATGGAAAGAGCTAATCGATTTTTATCTTTCCAAGAAATACGCCACTGGAATATCAGATGGGCCAGAGTTAACAGCTGCAGTAATTTTTCAAAAAAAGCTTTCTTCGGTGATCTACGACTTGTTTTACGAAATGTCCTTATTAATTATCTGATGATAAAAATTTATATGGTTTTAGAAAGATATCATTGAGCCGTTCGCAAAGTACCGAGTTGGCAAGAAAACACGTGGCTTGAAGACAAACCAATTTGACTCCCGAGCTAACAACCACCATGCAAAAAAACTTGACCCGTGAGTGATTTATTTAATTGAGCATTGAAAATCGATAAGAAATCATTTCACGATTTGTATTCTTTAGGATCGAGTATCCTGAAGTAAACAATTTACTTGATAAACCAAGAAATAAACTAGTTCAACAAGAGAGAACCGAATTCCTGGATCTAAGCCCACAAGAAGCTTTAAATGCCGCTCGTGCTCAGCTTGAGCATCGATTGAGAAGTCACAGGAAGCGACGACGTGATCAAATGCAACGAGATTGCTCTACTTGAGATAATCGCGCGATAGCAATGAATAAAATAAAGGAATTTGGTGTGGGGGTTTGAACAAGTGCATTAATTTTTTTTCTCGAGTGATTGAATTTAAAAGTAAATTGATTGAGCGTAACCTTATAATCAATAACATAAATTAGAATTCATATAGAAATAGAATTTTTTAAATTCCCTTAATTCTTAATATCGTTATTGTTTCATGGGATACTATTAT
This sequence comes from Funneliformis mosseae, assembly GCA_910592005.1. Lineage (NCBI taxonomy): Eukaryota > Fungi > Glomeromycota > Glomeromycetes > Glomerales > Glomeraceae > Funneliformis > Funneliformis mosseae. The sequence continues at coordinate 14,501 of CAJVPP010000036.1, read as the reverse complement.
TAATTCACCATGATTCTTTTAAAAGTAGTTATTTAATTATTGACCCTAATCCTTTAATTATTTAATTTTATAGAATAGTTTAATATATTAAATATTACAATTGAAATCTTAGAGATCTTATTAGAGAATGTTAAAAGATTTATTTCTAAAATGTTATTAATTCATTAAATATAGTAGAAGTTTTATTTCTTTACTTTTTACATACCGAACAGATTTCACCATTTAATTCCCCCAAATCTTCTAATAATTCTTTGTCATGTAAATTCACCTCTTCGAAATCGGTTCCAGAAACTTTTTTACCTTTAACATAAATAGATTTAAGATTTCTTTCATCACCAAGAAACATAAACTTTTCAAAAATTCTTTCAAAATCATCAAAATCATCGAAAATATCCAAGGGAGATTTATTACAATTAGGATCGACTAACAAAGCATCAAATTCTTTACCAATTAGAAAGTTTCCGATTTTCTTGTCAAGGTTAACTAATTCAGCACCACCCATAGTAGCCAAGTAAGTTAATTCGGGTAAAGTAAGATGCGGAAAGGATTTGTCATTATCATTTGACGAATGAGACATAAATATAACACGACTTGCGATGCTTGCATTCCTCACAGCATTTAAAATAGATTTTGAATAACCGGCACTCAAATCGGTACCTAAACCAACCTTAATACCTTCATTTAACAATTGTCTAACATTACATAAACCCGAACAGATGGCAAAATTCGAATTAGGACAATGTGATATACCAACATCGCGTTCTTTAATCAACTTTCGCTCTTTTGATGACAAATGTATACCATGAGCCATGATCGTCTTTCCATTTAATAAACCATGATGATCATATACTGTTGTATAATCTGGCAAATTAGGAAATAATTTAGAAATAAATTCGATTTCATCTAAATTTTCCGATAAATGTGATTGAATTGGTATGTCATATTTTTTCGCCAACGATCCAATTGAACTCATTAGCTGTGATGTACAAGTAATGGCGAATCTTGGAGTAATGATTGGATAAACAAGTTTTGACTCGCCCTTTTCTTCTTCTAAATTTAGGACATAATTAATAAATTCTTCAGTAGATTTAACACTATCATCTAACGTTTCGACATAATCTTTGGGTGAATTACAATCCATATTAACTTTTCCAACAAATCCTCTCTGTCCATTTTCTTTAACTAATTTTGCTAAATATTTACTTGATTCGAGATGAGTAGTTGCAAAGTAAACAGCCGTTGTCGTTCCATTACGTAATAGACGACTTACCACGGTAGGGTACATTTTCTTGGCAAATGATAGAGAAGAATAAGATCTTTCAAGTGGAAAAGTATATCTTTTTAACCAATCGAGAAGCGGTAAATCCATACCGGTCCCTGCATTCGGATATTGTGGTGCATGTGTATGAGTATCAATGAATCCTGGCATGAGAAATTGCCACTTACTCAACCTAATAACCTCTTCTTCAGGAAATTTCCACTGAACAATAATCTCATTTAAAATTTTTTCTTCCAAAACATCTTTTTCTATGAAAGCTATCTTTCCAAAACAATCTATTCCCAACAAAGTATTTTGTAAAATTTCAAGACTTTTAAGGGATAAGGAATGAATTAACGTTCCATAAAAAACCTTGGAAATTTTGGTGGACATTTTTTTTTTTTTTTTAAAAAAAAAAAGGAAAAAGTAAAGAGGGTTTGGGATTTTTTTTTTTTTTTTTTTTTTTTTTTTTTTTTTTTGTAAATGAAGTTCCTTTTTTTATACATTTTTAAATCGGCTGCAGTGTTCGTCAATATAATAACGTGACCTTTATCGGCATCATGATATTGGCTGAACAAACGTAAAAAAAAGAACTGTTTCGAAATGGTGAAAAAAATTCGATTTTTAGATATTTTATTTTTGCCTTTATGAAAGATATTCAAAACCCGAAAATACCTCCATAAATAAATATATATATATATGCATGTTTTTTCACATGTACATGTACATCGTAAACAAACCTAAATTTAGTAATTTGTTTATTTGAATTAGGAAAGCAAATTATTGGATGATATATAAATATGAGAAAAAAAAAGATGCCTTGCCAGGAACGATTTTTAAGTGAAGGAAATGGCGAAAATAGAGTAGAGATAATGAGGAATGTGGATTTCTCTGAAACCCATTTCCCATTTCATCTTCAACCAAGCGTGTCAGGAATTCAAGAACGCAATATCAGAATTTACAACCTTAGAGAATTCTCGTCGTCCGATATTAAAAAAGAGATTATGCCAGCTACGTGAGCTCATAGTAAGATAGGAGGGAATTAATAATGGAACTTTTTGCCAACTTTTGATGGGTAAGAATGTAATCCCTCAAAATATTATTTTAATGCTTGATAGAATAAATAAAGATCGTGAAAGCTGCTGAATATACGGGACCTTTGCAATAGAAAAGGAGGGAAAAATAAAAAATGAGTTAATGCTAAAATCTGAACATATTTTGGCTTCAAAATCATATTTGGCATATAAAAGTAAAATTGATTTTTAAGGTCCATATGTTGATTTTGGAATATGTACATTAAGAACTTCATTACTCACTTATCCATGATTCGATTATTACTTTAAGCATCAGAAATATTACTCGTGAAAAAACTTGCTATTTGCAGTGGCTCAAGTCCAAGAATTTCTAAAGGAACATCCTAATGCTTTATTGATCAAGTTTATACATTCCTTGATTTAATCCAGAAAGATATACCAATGGTGTATCAGAAACAAGTATTTTTAAAAAAAATTGATGATACTTTACAAGAATCTTTCTCTGAAATAACATTACATCGTCGTTTTTTTAAAGTCTAAATTCCACAAGATTTTAGGTTGAAGATCCAAAAGATAAAAATTATTTTATTATTATTATTTTTTTTTTTTTTTAACAGGCTTTGGAACCAAGATTCTCAATTAATTGACCTGCGAATTTCGAAGTAAACAGCTATCACCCTTAAATCTGTTCGAAAATAGTATTAAATGGAATGATTCGAATCAATTTATCAAATTTGGATTTCGAATATCGAACATTCGAAAACATTTATAAATATTTGTCTGGGCAATTATGATTCTTTTTCGAATCTTCGAATTTCATTTGAATTTCAAACGGAAGCTCTTGTTGTGTGATTTATAATACTTAGGATTATATTAATTGATAATGTAAGCGCGACAATGTAACGTATACAAATGCGTGACAATATTCTTTCTAATTTTTTTTTTCTTTATTCTAAAGTCGGTACTTTAATGTATTATATTACATACATCAAAATATTTTCTAGCAAAATAACAAGAAAAACGAATGCAGGCAAAAAATTAGTAATACAAGCTAACTTTATAAATCGAATGATTTTAAATATCAGTACGACAAATATTCTAGAATTTAGAATAATTTGATTGGTGTTTGAATTGTTATGAATGGTGATCCTGCCCAAGGTTCATTTAACTTTGATCTTTTAATAGAGATAGATCATCAGGTACTGAAAAAAAAAGAAAAAGAAAAAAAAAATTAGAGAAATGTCAGAAATCGTACCTCTCGTTAGAATATCGCTCCCTTTTTTTTTTTTTTTTTTGAATTGAGGTGAATTCGTCATACTGATCGTCATAGGTATATAGCTTAAAAGTTTATGCTTTATCTGTTATGCATAATGCAATGCAAATGTACATTTTTTTTTGATTTCAAATGATAAAACAAAAAGAAAAAAAAGAATAAATGATAAACAAACCATTAAATTTGCATTCCTTATCGGTTCTATTTGTTTACATTCAATTTAAATTTTAAAAAGAAATTTACTCTTTTTTTTTTGTGTCAAAAAAAGAATTTTTATTGGAACTTTACTTTTTTTATTTTGAATTTGAAAAAAAAAAACACAGTTATCCAGATCTTTTTTTATTCCTCGGTATTCCTTAACAACCTCAAAATAATTCTATTCGTTTAAATAAAATGTTGCCAAGGAATCACATCATGAAGCGAGTAGGTTTGCTTGATGAAAACTCGTTACATTTCTGTTAGAAACAAAGGTAAGCTATTCTTTGGAAACATTATTTTCCCTCCAAATACTTTTAGATAAGAGGTATCTCGTCATATAAAGACTTTATCTTATCACCAACGCGGAAAATCTGTTGGGAAGAGAGATGTCGAGTTATTCTACTTCTGTTACATTATCGATATATAAGGATCCCCAGAATGATGGTGCGCATGGGATTTTAACTCGATTACCTTGGTTATGGTGACGTTATCGCGCGCACTTGACGGCAAATTATCGAACATCACTTTTGAAATTCGTCTCGGCAGTTAACAGAACAGGGATTACTTGGAATTTATGTAGTACACACGTGAACAAGGAGAGGTTTCACTCGTAACCCTATATAATATGTCACCCTCTCTGTTTTTCCATTTCAGTCTCTCTTTTTATAATTTTTGGAATTTTATATATTAAAATTTTGTGGGAATGAATAAAATACTTTCTTTATAATTATCACATAATAAATATCAAGACAAAAAAAAAAAAAAAAAAAAATATACAGGTTTAATTTTGCACAAAAGTTTTTTTTTTTCGATATCAAATATGCAAAATTCGGTAGGATGTGCAGGGAAAAAATGACAGATGAAAAAAAAAAATAATTTATTTTTTTGTCCCAAATGCAGAATTATTATCCGTTCTTTCTAAAAGATATTTGGTCACCCCCATGCGAGATAAAATAACGGACAATTATTGAATAATTTTTTTTCGTAATGAAAAAATAAAGTGTCATAATCCATCATAAATCGCGTGGTTTATGTCCAATGGATTATTTTTTTTTTTATTTTTTTACACTGTGCAATAATGACGTTTACATAAAAATAAATAACAAACATAAATTCATTTAAAATTTCTTTTTTTATTTATATTTTATCTTTATTTACGCCACCATAATTGATAAGGAGTGAAGATTTCACAGTTTCGTATTATATAATTAAACATTGTTTATCGTACGGGGCGTTTCTTTTGATAATGGGCATGCGTGAACTAAAACTAATAAAGCAGTTCCCTTCTTTGTTTTAATTTAACACATGAATATTTAGCAGGGACAAGGATTATTTTTTTAAAAAAAATTGACCATTGGGATTGTTTTGATTATCAAGAGTTCTGAACCATTTTCATAAAAGATCATTTTTTATGTAACTCCATTTGAAAATTCAATTTGTCCAGTTTTTGGGAAGACGACATATTAATTAAGGTGCTTATTAATTTTTCATTTAAGACATAAATGATGAATTAAAATTTTCGTTGTAATTAATGATTTTCAAATTACATTGTATTGTAAAATAAAATAAATAAGTAAAGTAAATAAAATGTATAAAATATATGCGGTTTATAAGAATAGAATAAAATAATAAAATATAGGAATAAAATATAAAATAAAATAAAATAAAAAGTTTAGAAATAAAATAAAATAAAAAAATTTTAGGAATAAAATAAAATAATATAAAATAAAAAAATAAAATAATAAAAATAAAAAAATCAAAATCATATTCCTTTTATGACTTGGGTAACCGGTCTATGTCTAACTGAACATAGGGTAAACTTTGGTAAAATGTATCCATTTTTCTATTATCATTCTCGGAAAATAAACCTAACAAGGGAGTAGAAGTAGAAAATACAAACCCTTGGTCAAGGTTAACGAACGATCGTGCGAATATTTTGGGTAATTTCTCAGGATGACAATCAAGTTATATCTGTCAGCAAGATCTGTATCACCTTGGACTTTTAGTAGAAATTTTGAACTTTGCATCGCATCAAACGAATCACATCATATTTATTGAACTTGAGGAATTATATTGGGTAGAAAATGAAACGTGTGTTTCAGATAAATTAAAAGCAATTTGTTTTGAATAAATATTTACTTCAACACCACTACTTTTTGAAAAATAAATTGGATCATCATTTTGATTTGCATTGAAACGGTGGTGTTTCATTAAATCGAGGAAATCGAGGGTGATGATTTGGATTCCGTTAATTTGACAGGAAAGATTAATTGTAAGATCACCTATTCAAAGAGCAAATACTAATTTAAAAATTGAATAAAGAAACAAAAAATGTATTCCTTATAATTTATTTATTTTATTATTAATTTTATCAAGTAAGATAGCAAAACTTTTCAGTGACTTATCATGTTCTCAAGATGCCCCCGTTTTGACATTATGGAAATGGAGATAATTTTTTTTTTTATTTTATTTTATTTTATTTTTTAGTGATGGTCACCTTATTATAGTAGAGTCGGGCTTGGCGTTTTAAAAGTATATTTAGTGTTACGCGGTAACTTCTCCCAAAGTACGATTACTCGGTGCCAAATAGGGTTTAATTAAACGGTAGTCTAAAAATGATAAAACGTAAAGGTCTCAAATCTTTTCTTTTTTCTTTTTTATTACCCAAAAAAAATAAAAAGCCACACGGAAATTCAGAGACCCTAATCTCTTTCTGAAGTCGGGATGCCAAGATTGAAGAATGCCGTATTACGAACAGCGGAAATCATCATCACGATTTTGCATATATTTAAAAAGTGGTCAACGAATGTAGCATACAATGAAATGTTGTGTAAACTTTGGCTAAACCTTTCACGTTTCCCTTCTGTACGCGAGGGGTGACTTCATGTAAATTGATTGATCAATGCTATTTTCGTTTCAACAATCTACCTTTAAAGCAACATTTTGTATTAATATAAATGATGTAAGTTTGAGTACATTGTGCTGATTTAACATAAATAATGATCGTCAAAGATCTCACCGATTAAGCAATTTAATCTATAGATAATAACGAAAATATAATGAATGTTTGAGTCGTGTAAAGTGTTCGATTCATTGGTTAACCGACGATCGCGCAATCAGCCATAATCAAAAATATGCAATCAGCCAAGATAATTCATTAGCCGATCGTTCTTTGTTTCAAGATTAGACAAATAAAAATAAAGATTACGGAAATTAATATAGTTGCAAATAATCCTATAAAAAAAATGAATTCTCATACAGGTTTTGTTTATTCCTCTTTTTTTTTTTTTTTATTTTTTTTTTTTTGGTTGGTCATTTAAATTTTCTTTCTATGCATATCGTTGATGCATTAAGTGAATGCCAAATAAAAATTTCATTTTACCCTTTGGTAAACTACAAATATTTTTATATATATAGTGTGTCAGTTGACAATAACCCTCATTCATGTCTTTGTGACACAACGTTGCACAAATTTCTTCACTTTTTGTATTTTAAACTTGAAAAATATCAAAAATATCGGATCAATTAACTAAAAAAAAAGAAGAAAAGATGTCTAATCCGTTTACCGACGACTGTCTTTATGAAATTTTGGAGTATTTAGAGGATGATAAGGTTGCTTTACATTCTTGCCTGCTGGTCAATCGACTCTGGTGTAGGGCTTCTGTAAAGATCTTATGGAGAAACGTTTGGAATTACCCTTTCGATCATCATAATCCGTATAAAGTGGAACTTTCAATTATCAACACCTTGGTTTCATGTCTTCCTGACGAATCAAAAGAATTGCTATATAAAAGTATCGGTATTGTCATACCTCCTTGGAAACCAATGATGAATTACGCTTCGTTTTGTAAAGATCTTCCGATTCATGAAATCGGTTCAATGGTTGAAAAGGTCCTCATCAATCGACCTATGCCTTCACAATCTTTTAAGTATAGTAAATATTTGGTAACCCAAGAGTTATTCAAAATGTTCATGAAACAAATTACATCATTAAGGTCTTTGGATTATAAGTTAGGATATATTACAAAAGTTCAGAATATCACGTTCACCTACTTTCCTGGGGCAAAGAATTGTTTAAAGGACCTTTCAGAATTTAAGTTTGACTCGAATATTTACTTTGAAGTTTTCTATCAGTTATCACAAATCTGTCATAACATAGAATTGATGTCGATCTCATTCAAGGAGACCATCTCCGACGGTCTGGCGGATTTAATCTCATCACAAAAAAATTTGAAACAATTAAAATTATTACAATCTTATCATGGGGTGGATTGGTCATCCATCATACCCTCAATGATAAACCTTTCTACCAGCTTGACCAAGTTGGCATTATATGGAGAGAATTATGTATCAATTTCATTCATTTCTGCTTTCAGAAATTTACAAGAAATTGTCTTTTCAATTGAATCGGAGGAATCTCTTGAAGATTTCAATGAGTTACAACATGTTCGATTTCCACACTTGCAAAGTTTAAAATTTAAGTATGAATGTCCGAAATTCGAATACCTGAATAAATTTTTAGAGATTAATGGGATGAATTTAAAAGAATTCCATGTAAATGATGAAAGTTACTCATTAAATTGTGCTATCGCAAAATTTTGTCCAAACCTTAAATCGCTCTTCACGATATTCATTGATAATGAAGTGGAAACTCTAACGTCGATTTTGAAAAATTGTCAACGATTAGAGTGTATTAAATTCTTGTGTGGCGAAGATTATCTAAGTGAAAAGCAGGTATTAGATACCATCGCAAAATACTCACCAAAAAGTTTTCATAAGTTAAAATTTTATAATGAGGAGGACTCGGAATTGCTTCCAGAAGATTTGGAGAATTTCCTTATGAATTGGGATAAACGTATACCCAAGAAATCACTTTCTTTAATTGTTATCAAAAGTTTCCGTGTAAATAGTTTAGAGAACAATGAAAAGAATATGAGAATAATTGAAAAATATAAGAAACTGGGTGTTATTGGGAATTTTAGATTTGAATAATTAATTCAATAGCTAATTGAACTACAATAAGACCAACCAATTGTATTATATTAGTTTATTTTATGATATATGTATATGATTTTTTACTATTAAGATATTAAATAAAAAAAAAAAAAGTTAAAAATCGTTATCGTTATGGTCTAAAATATAGTAAATCTTATGGTTTCGTAAATGCGTTACAGTCAATGTTTTCATTTTTTTTCATGAAAATCGCCGATGATTTAAATTTTTTCTAAACGAATTATTTTTTTGGGCCACCGTTCGAAAAATCGGTATATTTGAATCTCCGTTAAAGTAAATTTTTGAAATAATAAAAATTTTTTGATAAAATACGAATATGGTAACGAATGTCGAATATCCCAAACCAAATACGAATATGGTAAAGGAATTCGAATATGTCAACTGTACTTGTTGTGTGTCAATAAATAATAAATAATATATAATCGAGTTATAAATTTTTATATCCAAGGTTCAATTATCATTATATTTGAAATTACTTCAATCGGAAATCATAATTTTTGGGTTAGATCGATAATTTCAATCTTCGAATTTCGTGTTTGAATACTTGAGGATAAATATAACCTGAAAAATTCCGCGTGATTACGTTATCACAGTAAGTTTCGATGGTATCCGATGTGTAGATCATACAATACTAAGCATCATCTAATTATATATATACTTGCTAAATAAAAAAAATAAAAGAAGAAAAATATTTTTTCTCTCCTTGTTGATATTTACATTCCTTTATAATTAACATGATTTTACTAGATAATTGCGTAATGTGCTTCATAAAACAACAACTTAAGGATTTGATTAAGAGCGTTGTGGTATGGGTGTTTATTGATTAGCTATCTTTTTGCATCGTCACTCATATTTATGTTATCTGTTTTTACATTCGTGTAAACATTTCCATCTTGGAAAAAATTATGATGCCATACATTCAAAACTTTTTGTCGGAATTGTACAGGTTGGATGTCGAGATAGATCTCTCCCAGCAAGATAAATTTTAACAAAATTTACAAGGACAAAAGCACTGTCGCTGTATTCATATTCATTATTATGCATTAAATCCTTAAGTAGATTGATGATTTCAGTAATATAAAATCAATGGATATAAAAAAACTTGAGACATTCTGTTCTTGTAAATTTGTTCATAGATGACGCATTCATCATCGAGGAGGTCTATCAATTAATCAAGATGGCATCGACTACCGTCTGATCAATATTTTCCAACATACAACAACGAGTTCCATATGAACTGGAAATAAGAGAAAACTCTTTATGCTGGTTCCATTAGGTATGAGACTTTATTACCAAATACTTTTCGGTTTCGAGAAATCTTGGCACGTATATAATCTAACAAAAAACCGTCCAAGATTATTTCATGTAAATTGTTGATCACAAATTTTGGTTGTTTATACAGCATTGGTGTATAATGAGTATATTGACGATGTTACTTCGCTATCGTTACGCTGAAAATATGTCGGGAATAAAAATGGAATATAAAATTTTATAGAAAAGAAGGTCAATGACGAAGATAGAGAAACTGGATTTTTTTGCTTTATTAATTATTATACCTTGGCCGGGCGTTCTGCAATGTGAAAATTCTACAAAACCTTTTATTTATGGGAGGAGTCGTATTTATTTTTTATACCTTTTATTCAACCGAAAAAAAGAAGGGTGCCGTTATAGCTTTGAAATCCCGATATCCAATATAAAATTAAAATTCGTTACTGCGCCCATCGAATATATAAACTTTTGTATTGAGAAATCGATAACAATTTCTATTTTTTTTACATTATATTTATATGTTCTAAACTTAACATTGTCCCAAATCGCGTTATTTCAAATCGTAACTTGACACATTCAAAATTCGAGATATAATTTCAAATTGCAATTTGGGATATCCAAGATCATCGACTTTTGATAGGTTTAACAAAATATTTAATAAAAGACCCTTTTGTGCTGGCTGTATTTGCAAAAAAAAAGCATTACCTATTATGTCAGAATTTAAAATGATAATATGATTTGGAATAATGTTCCAAATCGCAATTTGGTATTTCTCAAGTTGCGATTTTAGATAATGTGTTAAAATCGTGATTTGGGACAAAGTTAAGTTTGTTTCAAATCGAAATGTGATTTGGAATATCGGAAGAACTATGATATAATGTTTGTATTCCCGCGTAGTTACTTGTATGTTATCATTCGGGTGTTCTTCCTTTATCATTAAGAACTGATCATATCGAACATTATCCATTTTTTTTTTTAAGATCTTTTTAGTTGATTAGGTAGAGTAAGTTATTAGTTTATAAAATGTATAAATATGACAACGAATGGTTATTACCCTATACGTAAACATACTTATTTCTCCATCACAAAAATGGGTTCTGAGAAATATTTGAATATTATTGTATTTTAATCTAATAAAATCGAACCTGATTTCCTACATATTGATTCCGTTGAGACCTATAATATTTTGCTGAGCATTCCATCTAAAGATTTGCATTCTCGATAACATATCTACGTTTGTTTCTTTCCAGCGCGATGCATACTTTGGAATTCTTATTCATAACAGCGGCCATTCTTCCTGTATGTATAGCAGATAAATAGATAGCATATTGTTGAAAATGATCTGTGGAATTCTTTCCATATAAATAATGAATAAAATATTAAATCGTCTCTACGATAGCTCTTCTTGACATACGACGAATTCACGACCACGATTTTATTATCAATTTGAACCAGAAGCAACCGTAGCAACCGTATACACTAGTTGAAAATCCGAATATGATAAAATGGAAAAGTTAATAAGACATTTCTTTAAAAGGTTGTTGTGCAGTTCTAATCGGAGGGATTATGAGAAATTACTTACCTTCTCAAGCTTTGACGGACGAGTTAAAATTCTTTTAGAAGAAATTTTATATTCAAGGAAGTAAAGTTCTTTAGAACAGAGAAACTTAAGCTTCAAACACAGCAGCTCGTATCTTTTTTAACAAGGTGATGATGTTCATCAAAATTTTCCAAAACCGAATCCATAAGCGCGGAAGGATTACAAAGGGCGACGGATATAACTTTAAATTGATAAGTTACGAATGTTGCTTTATCTAAAGACTATAAATTAGCTCGCGAGCAATTAAAATATTTAAATCTTGTTTAATTTCACCTGTTTATAGTTCATACTAATTGTATTAATTTATCGAAGAATCGGACATCTGCCTATGAATTTTTTATTTTATTCAAAAAAATTTTACCGCTTATTTTTAGATAACAGTGATGAGCGGAAATTCGCCTGCCTAAAGAGAAAGGTAATTTTTTTTTTAATTTTTTAAAAAATAAAAAACTAACCGGGATTTGCTTTCGAGGCATTTTTCATGATGGAATCACTTCGAATAGGCTTTTAGTCTTTATCACATTCCAGAGAGTTCATTTCAATGTGCCAATACCTGAAAAAATCTCGCAAGTAAAATTGACAAGTTCCATCCGGGAGAGCTTACCTAAGGTCCTGTTGAAGCAACTAGGCAATTTCGTTAACAATATTTGAATTATAGGTTACACGATAAATCATTTATGAATGGGTATATGATGTCGTTACATCGGAAGCAAACAAATCTTTTGTACTACCCTTTAAAATTTTTAAATTGAGAAGGTTTAGGCATGCATTGAAAGCATGTAATCTCCACAGTAAAAGCAATTAAGGCGATTCTTTTTCCATTGCCATTCTCTTAAGTATCAATCGAACAGATGGAGAATGAGCAGGAATCTGAAATTTTTTTTTAAAATTTTGTGATTTACGAGTTTTTTGAAATAGTAGTGGCGGAATTGATCTTCAAAAATCGTCATCTTCATCATCTTAGGAAATGATTCTACCTTTCCGGTGTTGGGATATGGTAATAAGGTCTTAATTTAGTCAAAAAAGTTCTCGGTGCCTGATTTTCCAAGCAAACTTCCATACATAGATATATTAGATATTTACTTTTAAGTTTTATATAGTAATAAATTTTACATATTAATTAATAAAATTTTCAACCTTTTTATTATTTTAATTTGATAAATTATGATTGAATATTTAATTAATACATTAAATTAAATAAAATAAATATAAATATTTTAATACTTAAATTAATTAATTATAATTAAATTAATAAAATTATTTATTATTACTAGATTAACAGTTAAAATTTAACAAATTAATAAAAATTAAATTATTTATTTTTCTAATAAAATATTTTTAAAAATATAATATTACAATTTATTTTATTATATTTAATAGATAAATTAATTAATTATATAGTTAATAAAATAAGTTAGACAAATATCTAATTAAAATCTTTAATTAACTAATATTAATTGCTATATAATTATTATTGATTATAATTAGAAATATTAATATTAATACTTTTACTTAAATAATTATATTTAAGCATGATATATATATTTTTATTTTATAACAAATGTATTTATTAATTAGGTAATATGTACTATTAGAATATTCAAAACATCTTAAAATTCATAAAAAAATATAGCTAAAAAAAAAATATATATATATATTACTAAAATTAAATTAAAAAGTAATTTATTTTAAAAAAAATAATAAATAAAATTTTGCTTAATATGGATTTTTATAAAAATAATTAATATATATTTCTCTATTTTAATTATATATATAACTATTTTTAAAATAAAAAATTAATTTTCTGAAATTATTTTATCATCTACTTAAATAAATAAGAATAATATTTAATGATATATATTTTTTAATCTGAAGTTATAACTATTTTTTTAACATAGTTTTTTTATAAAATATGTCTAGTAAATATATTAAAAGATTTATAACTGCTTGATAACTTCTTCTTAAAGCATACAATTAATTCTTCTATTATTTTTTAAGTTTTAGAAAAAGTGCCTTAGTTTTTCAAAAAAAGAATCAAAAACTATAGTAAATAATATTATAGTACTTCATTAAATATCTTTTCAAATAATATATCTGCACTGAATAAGTTTATAAAAATTCTTGTACAAGTTAGTTTCTTTTTTTATAAACTATAATCTAATCAAAATAAATGATAAATGATATAAATTTAATTCAGATAGCTAGTTTAATAGTTAATTTAATTTATAATCTATTGATCATATGGGTTTTTTGCAATAGAATACTATCAAAAAAATTTTTTTTTGCTTTATAAGCTAAATATTATTTTTTTTAATAAAATAAGTTTAGATTTAACATTAACTCAAAAAAAATTTTTTTTGGTAATTTTCTCCCTTTCTATTGCAAAGAGTCCATATGTAGATCATTATATATGACTTCTAATTAATATTTAAGTTAATTAACTAAACCTTTTTTATATATATCATAAATCTCTATATTTTTAATATATTAAAATATTATAATATATTAATAAAACTTATTTTAACTAAAAAACTTATTTCTTACTTACATTATAATATAAATACGTAAAAATAATGAGAAAATAAACTATAAAAATACTTTAAGAATAAATTTTTTAGTTCCTATTCATATATAAATAAAAATTCAGATAGAACTTAATAAAAAAGATTTTATAATACAATTAATTAGAGAGTTTAAAAGCCTTGATTATGTTTATCAAAGAAATAACTTAGTAGTGAATTAAAACTTACTAATTCAAGTAATATATAAATTATATCTACAAAATTTCATAAAGACAGTCGTCGGTAAACGGATTAGACATCTTTTCTTCTTTTTTTTTAGTTAATTGATCCGATA